>JAMQGT020000892.1:0-146358 GCA_024447675.2 Pterophyllum scalare
TGTTTTGTTGGCCTGTTACTTGGTTCAGTTGCGTATTGCTCTCTTATCTGTGGTGCTGTTAACTTGCGGTTTCTGAAGCTGGTAACTCTGATGAACTTATCCTGTGCAACAGAGGGAACTCTTGGTCTTCCTTTCCTGGGACGGTCCTGATGAGAGCCAGTTTCATCATAGCGTTTGATGGTCTTTGCGACTGCACTTGTGGATAATTTCAAAATTCTTGAAATTTTTTGGATTGAGTGACCTTCATTTCTATCACCAACTCTACCTCTTCACAACACAACTGATGGTCTCAAACATATTAAGAGGGCAAGAAATTCAAGAAATTAACTCTTGACAAGACACAGCCGTTAACTGAAAGCCACGGGTGACTACCTCATAAAGCTGACTGAGAAAATGCCAAAATGTGCAAAGGTGTCATCTAAGCAAGATGTGTCTACTTTGAAGAATCTAAAATATAAAACATATTCTTGCTTTTTTAACACTTTTAAGTTTATTAAATTATTCCATATGTATTTCTTCATAATTTGGATGACTTTAGTATTAATCTACAATACAGACAATGTTTAAATAATGAAAAACCACTAAATTAGAAGGTGTGTACAAACTTTTGACTGGTACTGTATTTGTGGCTAAACAATGTGACTTTAAACAGGAGTCTGTCTATATCAGGGATAATTTCTCCTCAGAGGGCCAAACTGACTTTGACACAGTAAGCAAAGGCTGCATATGGAACAACCAAATAGAAACATTTCACACAGTAAAGCTGAATTATGTTAAAATCCATAAATTTGAGAAGATGTGACAATACTTTAAAATAAGCCTGGATTATTGTTCCAAAAGCCAAGAAGCTTTTCAGAAAGTGTTCTGTGTCAGTCTGCTGTACATTTAAATGCTTAATATATTTTTTTAATACTGAAGGATGAAAAGCTTGGATAATATATTATTTATGAACACATTTTGTATATATACAGTGTTTCCCCACACATATCAATTACTGACTACCAAGTATATTTCACAACATGATCAGTTTGCTCTTGGACAATGCCGGAACTCTTATTTTGAAACTTCAGTCACTGCAAAACAGTGCAAAACACCAGCCCTTCCTGTCTCCTATTTCCCTACCAGCAGGGTTATCAGATGGCTGTTTTAAGACTCATCTCTTGGTTTAACAGGCTCTAACCCCACTGTCTTAAATAGTAGCTGGTGATGGTACTCCTTAATTGCCTCTGAAGACCCTCTGTGAGCTGGAAGAGCAGCTGGTTGAACCTGCAGCTGGCTGAAAACTGGTTCATATGCTGTTACACTGGCAGCTCGCTGAGGCTGCAGAGCAGAAGGACTACTGTCGAAAAAGTTGCAAGTTGCAGTTTGAGTCCATCTAACTGAAACTCTGAGGAGACACAGCTGATTTTTTCTTTCTTATTTATTGCCACAGAGTATATTTAATATGATGTATTCATGTATTTAAGGAAACATGGGTGTGCCTTCTTCTGCACACACGCACCCAGCTGAAGCTACAGCTCATTGGGGATTCTTTAGTTTCCTTTTTAAGATTTCAGGGTTCCGGACTGAGATGGTCTGCAGTTCAGTTCCAGTCCCCAGGACACATTTTGCCCATGTGTTGTATATAAATCCTTTAAAAAATGTACTAAACATATTTTCTGAATACAACAAATTCAAATTTTTTATAGTGATATGTATTTATTTCTATAGGACTTTAAGTTTCATAGGACACAGTGTGTAACCTATTGCTATAATGGCATGTCCGGGTATATAAACTGTTTACACTCATCTTGAAATTTCCATTTTGGTTGTTTCCAGCATCTGACATGTCAGTGTAAGATTAAACACACAATGACACTCAAACAGCACATGGTTTGACAAGGAATTTGCCACCGACGACTCACTTCAACTGCAGTAGTTAAATAACAAGGATAACAAAACATCAGGGTGACATTCTTATCAGCTGAGGGACACCATCAAGATGGCTCGCAGAGTAAGAGTTGAAGAACAGAAAGTGCAACATGTGCAACAGTGATTTGACAAACTAGTTATCAACACCATGCTGTCCCAGCTGACGTAAAGCTCGTAGACAAATATTTTTCTCACATGTTCAGTCAACATAAGACAGTGCACATGTAAAGATACACTATATTGCCAAAAGTATTTGCTGCCTTCACACATATATGAACTTGAGTGACATCCCATTCTTAATCCACAGGGTTTAATATGATGTCGGCCCACCCTTTGCAGCTATAACACCTTCAGCTCTTGGACGAGAAGGCCTGGCTCACAGTCTCCACTCTAATTTATTCCAAAGGTGATCTATCAGGTTGAGGTCAGGACTCTGTGCAGTCCAGTCAAGTTCTTCCACACCAAACTCGCTCATCCATGTCTTTATGGTCCTCGCTTTGTGCACTAGTGTGCAGTCATGTTGGAACAGGAAGGGGCCATCCCCAAACTGTTCCCACAAAGTTGGGAGCATGAAATTGTCCAAAATGTCTTGGTATGCTGAAGCATTAAGAGAAAACACCCCCAGACCACCAAACTTTACACTTGGCACAATGCAGTCAGACAAGTACCATTCCCCTGGCAACCCCCAAACCCAAACAGTGCTTTGTTTTACACACCTGTGGCTGTGGAAGTGAATGGAACACCTGAATTCAATGCTTTGGATGGATGAGTGAATACTTTTGGCAATATAGTGTAGTTCTGGCACAAATGGAACCTCATACGACAATCATAGCCCTTAAGGTAAAAATGCTAACTTACGAGTCCACATGATTCTCAAAAGACAGGATGATGGGGAAAGGCGAGGTCTTGAAGGCGCACTCTGCGATAGCCTCGATCACCTCCTAAATACCCAATTAAAGACAGACAATGCAAAATATAACTGTATAACTGTATACCTTGCAACATGGGCTCAGTGGTAGACAGTGACTACTTTTTCTCGGTAACGAGTAATCTAACATGTTACTATTTGCAGTCCAGTAATCAGATTAAAGTAACTTATCCAAGTCACTACGTTACTATTTTTTCATTTTCCTCAGTAAAAGATATATTTTTGCTTTCTTCTTGCGTCTCGGGGTGTGATGTCTGGCCGATGCGACAATTAAGTCCCGTTTTCAACATGAGGACAATAACAGCACACAGCGACACAAACGTAAGCAATGGAGGGAGGAGAGAGATGCGCATTTTCTAGCTGGAAATACAGGCACTATTTTGAGTTTGTGTCAGTTAAAGATGACAATATTAAGGTTAGTTGTGCACTCTGTGCTGGTGACAAAGTGCTATCTAGCTTCAAAAACACTACATCAGATTTGAAGAAACATTTGGAGTCACAGCACGGCACAGTCACACTTAACAGCGCCCAAACAACAAAAGCTGGACTTCGGTACAAAACCAAAAGCACATGGAAACATTGGAATCACTTTATGGCAGACGATCATCGGCAGCTGTTGAAAGTAACTAATAAAGTACTTGTAATCTAACTTAGTTACTTCTAAAATGAAGTAATCAGTAAAGTAACTAAGTTACTTTTTAAAGGAGTAATCACCAATCGGATTACTTTTTCAAGGTAACTATACCATCACTGGTGGTGGATGATTACCTGAAAAATGTCATACATACTTAAAAACACAAAGGTTTGCTATTGCTTCATGCAGTGGACACACGGTGTCAGATGTGCAATGGTTTCCTAGCATTCATAGAATGCCTGTCAAAGAAAATACCAAAACCTTCTGAAATCATGAACTGCGAACCTGAATACAACAATGTGAACCAAAACCCTATAAAGCAGGTAACAAATTGCACATATTGAAATAAATGGGAGCTGAGTGACGAGATGGAATCACTACTCAATTCTGCTAGAGACAGTTCAACATCTATTAGGTTTCTAAGCCACTCATTGTCTGAGTCAATTACACCATCATTAACAACAGTGGCAGTTCAGTAAAAGCCTTCATTTCTTCCAATAAAAATCTTTGTCTGCAACGCAACCCTTTCAATCTGTAGCTCTCCTCCGTCTTTTACAACTCTTCTCTTTTTGTATTTCACTCTTAGACTAATTGCATTAGGCTTGTTCTGCTTCTTCTGTTACTTTGATTAGATCTAAATTTCCTCCAATCAATCGTTTCACCCATCTCTTTTCTTCTTTTGTCTTGACACATACTCTGCCCTTAAATGTTCATGCCCTCCTCCTCCTCCGTTTATGAAAGCATCTCATCGTTAATTGCCCCTCAGTGCTTCTCTTTTAAGGGCTGTTCAGTCCCCGTTCCTTACGACATGCCATCTGCCGCGTGCGTAGCCGACTTTTTGTTTATCCCCATCTCTTTTTCATTCTGCATTTGTGTTTTATTGTGAAACAACTACAGGAAACAGAGTTTGATTCTTAGTTTTTGACCATCATCACCTTTAGAAATGTGTCTGCGGTTATGTTTGGCATTTGCTTCTTTCTTTTTGTCAGACAGTCATTTATAAGGTTTGCAAAATGAGTAGCAGAACAAGAAGCAGCTACAGTTAGCTGCTGGATTAAGACTTTCAAACACACAACTGCTCGCCTTCAAATCCTCAGACGGGTTCCTTTTATTAAAATAATTCAGTTTATTTGGCACCGGTGACCACACGTGTCACCAAATCAACCAAGACTGAAATCTCCCTTAAGTAGGTACAAAATATTGACACATCAATATACTGTACAGCATCCTTGAGGGATAAGTTATTGAAATTTTTATTGGAAAATGCAGGAGCTCTGGATGAATCCCCCCCTGCTGACTTTCTGACTCATTGTTCTGGTGCTTATCAAATAAATGAGGGTAATGTGAACTGGGATTAACTTGTTATTGAAAAAGAATAAAACTTTGTGTGTGTGTGTGTGTGTGTGTGTGTGGCAGGGGGGTGGGGGTGGTTGTGGGTGGAAAAAAGTGGATTGACACATCCAGCATCACACAACCAGTGTACTGTGATACCACTGTTACCATGTATTATGATGTTATAGTCTCATTTCATGATTTCCAACTGTGTTCTGAAGGATTTTACAGTAAAACTAACACACAGAATAATATATTGACATGAGAAAAATAGAAATGAACATCTACGGTGCTAAATGTCTTTTAAGCAATTCATTTTGTATCTTTAAGCTTCTGCATTTTGGTGTAAAACTGAGTATGTTTGCATAACTAATATAATATTTGCATGGCCTAACACCATGCTTTTCTTTCAGAATTTTTTTTTCCAGACTGCTGAAAATTTAAATCAAATGTAGACGAATCCTGCATCTAGAATTTCTGCAATGAGCTCATCAATATTCTTCTATTTAGATATGTTTACACCAAATTTAGTAACTAAAACACACTATGTTGTTAAACTATCCCAAACACACAGTTTAGTTGCAGTGGGTGGATGTGCACAAAAAGGTGAATTACATGAGCAGAATGCCCTCCTCTGTGTCCACTGACAGACACGCTGTTTCAGCCCTGACATTCCCTCTGCTGCCCAAAGCTCTTCCGTATATCACCATCACCATCTCTCCTTGTATTACCTTGAAGGAGATTTCAGTTGTCATGGTGAAGCCATGGGTGATGACAGGCTCTTCTTCTGTGGTGCGACCCTTCCAGCAGTCCAGTTCAATGCAGCGACACCCAGACAGGAGGACCTGTTTGTACATCTCGACTGAAGAGTTGCCTGCGAGCTGGCCCGCTGTACCGAACACAGAAACACACAAACAACTGCTTGAGGTAATGGCTAAGTTGATCCCAAAAGCACCAGTACACCCCACAAGAGCATATCCTTCCACTTTTCAAGAGCTAATTAGCTGTATTGTTGCTCACATGCAGTAAGAACAATACAACTGCCGTTATCCGAAGCAGGCAAATCTCATCACCCCGTCGCCATTAGTGAAGCAATTATCTCTTCACATTAGCAGTGTGTTTCCTGCAATATAAGTGGAAGTGTGTTAAAGTGAGAGGCAGATCTGTTCTCACTTTGTGTGATGCCACTCGTTTCCTCCACCCTTTCTCATTTTTCTATCAGTCTTTTTCTTTCGACTTCTTTAATTGACATCTTTAGCCAACTCCACTGAGAAAGCATTTCTTTTACAGGGTGAGTTTACATAGTTTACATATCATAAAGCTGATGAAAAAAAAAAGCTTTAATTTATCATGGATCAATAACATGAAATAAATGGACACTACAATTACTTATATATCCAGTCATCAATTGAATTATTCTGCACGGCTCTCTATGAAATACAAACACCTCATGGACAGAAATAGACTCCACATTGCGACACGCTTTCTGAGTCACTATGAAAATACGTAAAGAAAAAACAGTGTTCGTGAGGAGAAAATCAAAGATGCCTTGTTTGTTTTTCTCATTTCTCCATTCCACCAGCTATGAGGCTGGGCTATTACAGAAAATTCAACTTTTTCCAATCGCTGGTGAAATCTGATCCACTTGAAAGATTCAATGCTCTCCAGTTCCCCCCAGAATAGATTTGAATAGATGAATTCTAATATCCATTGAAGAGAAAATGGCCTCTGTATTGTGCCTACCATGCTTGTGCACCGCCGGGAGTTACTTTGACTACCAGTCCAAAGAAATATTTAACTCATGAATATCAATGAATCGAGTCTCATGGCATGACTTGATTGGATAACCTCTTGAGAAGTAACACAAGAAAGGGAGCCTGATATGCGAGGGTGCATTTGATTGACTGACCCGTGAGGTATAAAGTTGAGTGTATTCAGTCCGACCATAATTGTATTTCTAAATGAACGACTGATCTTTTCATTTATAGGAGAAGAAAGGATGTCTCTGTGCAATCAGCCAGGAGGAAAATCAACTTGAATGTGATTGCACACCAGATAGATACAGCTCCTTATACACAGAAGTTTTAACTTGTGTATGTGCGTACCTGTGAGGTATGTGTTGTGTGAGGAGTTGATGAAATAATGAGAGAGGGGGAAGGTCATGTCTTCACTCTGGTCCAGCTTCTCAGGAGGAATGATGCTGTTCTCTTCCCCATTCAGGTACCTGGCAAAGCCTTCCACTGAGATCTGACCTGCATGAACACAACACAGTGCAACTGTCAGCATGGTAAGAAATCCAAATATGTGATGCTCTGTTTTTCCAGATGGCAACAATTTCCACAAAAATGCCACAACCAACAATGAGCTGTTCTGCCTAACATGTACCCAAAGCTCGATACAGATTATTCTGTGCCACGGAGCTCTGATGTCGTCCAAAATGCACCTGAGGGCATTTTCACACCTATAGTTTGTTTCCTGTGGTCCGAATCAGCTGATGAGTTTGTCAACTTGTATCTTTTCCCTGTACATTGGTTTCTTTTCACACAGACAGAACTTCAAGTAAACTCCAAGTGAACCAAACTGCGTCACCACAAACCACATGAGAATATTAGTCAGATGGATCTGGGGCGGGAGCAACAAAAGTAAACACAGGAAAATGTTGCTGTGTTCTGGACGATTGGATTACGTGGAGAATTTACTCCAAACATTCGTATTTATATGGGCAACATTTCAGGCAAAGCTTTCTGCACATCTATGCTGCTCTGCTGCATCCCAGAATGCAAATCATAACTGGCGTTCAGATCACGCACTTGCTGAACTGTTCACTGCAGTGCTCATCTTATGATCCCTGCTTTTTCTTTGTCTTTGAGTCGTTTGCCGTAAAGAATCATCACCTCACTGAAACGGTATTATTCCACGGCTGAGACAGAGCCCCCAGCAAATGTTGTAGTTATTGTGATTTGAAAAGAGTTTGCTAATAAGTGCAGATCCTTTAAGTTTTAGAAAATTATTGTAAATTAAATCACAGAATTGTGTAATTTTTCAGTCGGAATTAATGGCCAAGGGGCTGAGTGCCAATGACTGGGTAAGGAGGATGTAAAGTACTGCCAGATGGACTAACATAATGCTGGTTTTGATTAATTTATTTTTTGTGGTAATGAGATTTGTTGCCACTTTAAACATAAAGAATGTTTGCCTTATTCTTTTAAGTGCACAAGCTAAAATATGGTGCACGGCATATGGCGGCATATGTGCCACAGATTTTTCCCCTCTTTGTAATTGCCTTACATGAAATATTTAACAAATTGCAACATAACTGAAAATAGCTACAAGAACATGAGTGTTTGTGCACTGTTCTCTGTTTTTCTTCATCACCTTTTACATAAACATCATTTTCCTGATTTCAGATGGAGGTGAATGGACTGGAATGTTTGTTCAGCTGTGAGTTTAATAAGAAGTTTGGATGTTTTGTTACCTTGGTGTTTGCATTCGACTCCACCTTTGACTGTACTTACATTAAAGCAGATGTACTCAAAAAAGCAGCTGCAAGACTGCTCGCAAATGTGTGGAAGAGCCGAATGACTGATTAATGGCACATTGAGATTACATCAGCAGTTTTATTTTGCATAATTTATTGTTTGCTGAAAGCCTCTGTGGTTAATACTTTTGGGTGTCCCTCAGTGTTTTCTTCTGCTTTACTGTAGTCGAATACAGTGTTACAGTGCATACTTCTAATTATGAAAATTCAAGTCTAAAAAGGCTCCCTTTGCTCAGCAGGTAGATTACCATGTAAATGTACTTTTCTCCATTTCAGGCTCCACTAGCTTCAGCTAATATTGCTATTATCAATAAGTAATACAGTGGTCTGATAAAGCTAAGCTGCCCGTGAAGCTGTTCTTTCCTCGATTTGATTGGTTGTCAGAGTCACTCATGTTAAGCTTTGCCTTTTGGCTGCCATCACTGAGCTAATCTTCACTGAACGTGCTTGAGAACGTGAATAATGCTAAATAAATAAGTAATAAGTGGTTGATGAACAGCTCCATGTCTCCATCCACGCGAGAGCATAGTTCCATATGCATTACCATACATGTCACACACACGTCACCTGAATGAATGAAATTTTGAACTTATACTTGCAGCTTAAAGCAAAACACTTCTTCCACCTGCCTACACACACACACACACACACACACACACACACACACACGACACACTCACAATCACTTGAAATTACGCTAAATATGCTAAGTGATGCAAGCTTGACGGGTGCAGCAGGTCCCTCCGGCTACTTTATGCTAATTAATGCGGTGCCGCCCTCTGCAGAGTTGCTGGACTAATTAACGCTGGCTGCTGTCTGTGACATCTGAGCTCTGACGCACTCCCTGCTGACTGCCAGGATCTCCCTTTGCTGGGCTAAAGTCTAACCTTTGTATCACACATTCCATACAGACAAAGAATTTCCCCAGTTCTCAAAGCATTTGTAGGTCAAACACAGAAAAATTGTGTTGACACGGCTGGGATTGTAATGCAGTTGTACCCTACAAGTGTTAATCTCAAGGTGAAACCTGAGAGTAAGTTCTACAAAAGGATTCAAGCCAAGTAAAACTTTAGCTACAGGTCACAATAATAACTCATAATGAGATGAGAGGAGGAGAAAAGCATTCTGATTTTCACAAGATCTCACAAAGAGCTTCCTCTCTACAATCCAAGTGAATAAGCCAAATATCCCCCTTGAAGTGTGAGACTCTAAGTGTCTTGTTTCATTTAGTATTTCATTCATCTGCCTTCAGTGTCATAATATTTGAGTGAGCACAGACTGAAGCAGTCACAGAAAATGATTTAGCAGTGCTGAGATGAATAAGAGGTCTAAAATAACAAAAAAACCCAAAAAAAACCTCCAAGTCACAAATGGAGAAAGCGAAATGCAGAGATTAAAAAGAAAAACACAACTCCTCCTCATCAATAATACATACATTTCTGGAGCATCTTTAGTTAAAGGACATGGTTCTATGTTTTTCTGCTGTTCCTACATCGACACAGTGCTTCGTAATTCCTGGGTAAATGCAAATGCACATCTAAAATTTCCATTCCACCGAAGAGCCATGTCCATTTTTATGAACCTTTTTATGTCCTTGAGAGAGAAGAAACTATGTTTATGTGTATCTGAATGTGTGCGTGTGTGTGAAGGTAGCATGTGGAGCTCTGGACCCCTCTGCAGAGCAGATGGCAGCACTTCCTCCGGCTAGATAAATACTTCACATGGGGAAATCTGTCACTGGGACAGGGAAGGGCATGCTTCCAGAGAGCCTGGGACAGGATGAACACAAAGCATCACAGCATGAGCACATCGCTGTGATCAGAGTCAAACATTAGGCAGTCGGACTGGATATGTGTGGTTTAAAAAAAAAAAGACTTTTAACTCATTTAAAGACCCGTGATTTATTCTGTCACATGTGCAAAGTAAAGTAGGCACTTTACTCAGGGGACGTTATTAAAATGCCTGCTGCATTTTTTTTTTCAGTATATTTTCTGTTATCATTTATAAAAATGCACATTGGATTAGTATAACTATAAACAGTTTCAGATGATCGTTCTTCTTGCTCCAAGATGAGCATTTTTAAAAAAAAATTATGATACAAAAACATTATTTAATCCTCCAGATCTAAAGCATGATGCCAACATCTTTTTAATAAGCAGCTTTATATAGTTAAATGCTGCACTCCAGCGCTTTCCCCAGCAGTCCTGGCATATGAAAATCTTATGAAATCATATGAAAAACCACCTGTTATATCAAATATGTTCATTTGACTGCTTTCAGCTGACCACTTACTCTGAGCGACTACATTGAGGTAGCCATTTAAGCTACCAATCCTTTAATAAAAATGACCTCACTATAATTTGAAAAAAACATTTGAGGTAGAAGTCATGTGACATACTGTTACTGTAACACATTTGCCTAACAGACAAAGGATTCTTGGTTCAGAAGCAGATGCAAATCCCTGGGGCTTGCATCAGGAAGGGCATTCAATGTAAAAACCTGCGCCAAATCAAATAAGAAGATCCATCCATTTTTGGCAACAACTTGCAGATAAGGGTGCAGCTGCAAGAAGAAGACAAGAATTAGATTTACAGTACATGAACTCCTGGGAGCTCTGTTATGAACTGGCAACCTGTCTGGAACAGAGCCCGCTTTTGCCTAACGTCCACCATAACTGCTGTTGAATACGCAGCTAAGAAACCGAGTGGATGGATGACCTCCCGGCTTTACTTTTTCAAAGTAGTCTTTGGTGTTTTAGGCCCTTAAGGAGAAACTATACTAAGAAAAGGTAAATATACAGAGTAAGTAATCTAAATACATCTATAGGCGGTAAATACAAAGGCAGTGATCGGCCTAACTCGATGGAAAAAAAAAAGTCAACTTGACATTTTGCTCATAATTAAGCCGTACATGGTGTACGATAACTCCTCCATTTTGGCACACTTGTATAAGATGCTTTTCGAGCACAGATAAAAATTTGAATTGGCGCATATAAGACCTCACTGCCTGATATCTGGAGTGTGATGTTTTCCAGTACTGGCAGCTCTGGGTCTACTGACACTTTAGACATCATGAAAGCACAGCATGTCCAAGAGTGCTGGCTCCCCAACACTCATTCATCTCACTTCTTAATATATTATTCTGCACCACTCCTGATGCTCTAGATACTAAAACTAAAACCCTCCTTTTATTTACTTTTGCACATGTGCATCTCTGAAGTTATTTCTATCCATTTTTTTCAATATAATTATTAAAGAAGATGATTGATATCTGCTACAGTGGACAAAGCCAAGCCAATTAAGGCAACAGCAACATTGCTACCACTTGGACAACATATACTGTATGTTAAGCAAATCAGCAATTGGACAATTCAGAAATACATGAATATTACCAAGTGCTAAATGATGGCAGCTCAAGAAATGGTGCTGAAGTCCT
The DNA here is from genome assembly GCA_024447675.2 of Pterophyllum scalare. NCBI lineage: Eukaryota > Metazoa > Chordata > Actinopteri > Cichliformes > Cichlidae > Pterophyllum > Pterophyllum scalare. The sequence continues at coordinate 11,779 of JAMQGT020000892.1, forward strand.
GCATATAACATCTGTAAAACAATGAATTGTTGTTTTATACCTTTTAAGTTTAGCACAGCCTAATGTCTTGAAAAGAACTATGAAAGCTATTTCCTTCTCTTTAAATTTTAGGTGCTAAGTTAAACAGCAGCCACTGCTAGCCTTGTGGTGCATTACACAGACAGATACAGTCATGTGAAAAAGAAAGTTTTCACCAGACTCTATGCAGTCTTGCAGTGGAATTAAGAGGCTAATAGCTGCCAGCTGCTGCTAATCAAATGCACATGATTAACTGATCATCAGCAACTGTGAGCACCTCTATCAAAGCAGGCGGTTTGGTTTGGTTTGCTAGTCCGGAGTATTGAAGTGTGTGTTAAGCCAATAACACAATCTTTCCAGGAGTGAAAATCCCAGCAGAATACACCCCAAGGCTACAGATCTCAGGCCCTGCAAAGTTTCAGACATATGAGAAAGACCTCTGTTGGACAGGAAAAAGTCTGCGCTAAAAAGAACACGTGGCGTTACTTAAATTTGCAAGTAGCTGGAAAAAATGCAAGACTTCAGTACTTTGGACAGATGAGCCCACAGAGGAAATGTATAAGTATAATGCACAGTGCCACATACAAAATCAACACATATCACAGCAAATTAGCACAAATACCTCATACCAACTGTCAGCACAGTGACGGAGGGGTGATGATTTGGGCTTCTTTGGCAGCCACAGGACCTGAGCACCTTACAGTCACTGAGTCAACCATGATCTCCTCTGTTTGCTAAAGCATTCTAGAGTCAAATGCAAGGCCATCTGTCTGACAGCTAAAGTTTGGTTGAAATTGGGTCATGCAACAGGACAATGATCACAAACAGCAGCAAATCTCCAGCAGAATGACTGAAAAAGATCAGAATTAAGGTGCTGAAGTCCAGACCTCTGAAATGCTGCTGTGGGATCTTAAGAGAACTGTGTATAAACAAATGCTGAAAACCTCAATGAACTGAAGCAATGTTATAAAAAAATCAATGGGCCAAAATTCCTTCGACAACGATGTGAGAGACTGATAAAGTCATGCAGAAAATAATTCAAATTACTGCTCCTAAAGGTGGTTGTACATGCTACTGAATCACAGTGTGTACTTAAGTTTTTCACAGGACTGCATTGAGTCCTGTGAAAAACTTTCTTTATATGACTGTTTGAGAGAGGTATAAATCTTCTCTCCTCCATGAGAAAGGGAATAAACAAGTTTTGTTGTATTTCTGCTGTGTTCCTAGGTTTGTTTACAGTTGAGATCCCTAATTGTTTTAATTTTCTGAATTCTGCTTTTAGTTATAGTTATTGTATTCCATTCCTGTCTTCCCGCGTTTCTGTCATTGTCCCTTGTGTATTCTAGTCATGTTGTGTCAAGCCTGCATTTGTGTCTTGTTTGGTCACTTCCTGTTTTATTTTGGCAGTCCTTTGTCCTGTGTGCCTTGTTTTCAGTTTTTCAGTTTCAGTCTTATTTGGTTCACCTGTTCTTCCCTGCTGTCTCCACTCTTGCTAATTACCTTGTGTGCATTTAAACCCTCAGCTTTCTTCTGTTCATTGTTGTGGATCAACAACATTCGGACAGTGTTAAAGAGATTCTGCATTAAAGCCGTTTGGGAGTTCAGTTCTGTCTCATGCGTTCTGCATTTGGGTCCACCACTGCCAGCCACACAGCCTAACTGTGACATGTTTGACATTTTGCTGAAATCTCAAAATGCAGCTCAAAACTGCAGTGATACTGTATAGAAAACTGACTCCCAAACACTGGACGCATGCATACATAACATCTGAATATGCTCAACGGTGCTGCACATGTTCTCTGCTGTGCTCCCCTTGCTATTTTTTTAAAATATTTTGTTCAACACAGTCCATACACAGGCTGCTTCTCTCCAAGCAGTGTACTAGTGTTATTTAAAATAAAATGTTGGGAAACTTCCTCTGGTAAGTTTCGCACTGTTTGGCATGGGTGAAACATTTTGGTGGCGCTGATGTGTGTCTGACTGTGAGTGTTTGATATTTACAGACTCCTTGGCACCCCACTATGTCCCCTCACTTGCAAAACCTTTGGACAACATCCAGCAGTCTCTATGGCAACACTCCTGTCCTACCAATTTTATTGGTGGTGGTGGCTGGAGTGCAGGGTTAGTAGAGGATGATGGTGTAAAAACCCAAAACAGGCATAAATTACCTGTGTTTTTCAGATAGTTTTTTTTTTTTTTACTATAAATCACTTGCATACTATAATTAAGTTGATATGTACTCAAAGGTGTTCCGTGTATGCCCGTGCTTACATGATCTTGTTAGTGTGCCTAGGATTGCACTGACAGAAATTTGAGCCACTGACCTTTCTGTGCCAGAGAAGCATTGGGTTCATATTTGTCAACCAGCAGCTGGACCTGTTCTGGTTTGAGAGGAGGGTAGAGTATCTCGTTCAGACGAGGGTCTCGCTGTTTACTGTTTATGAATTCTGTCATCTGCTCCACTGTGAGGTATGGTCGACTCTTGGCCCCCCTGAGTGGAGAAAGGAATGGGGTAGAATTGGAAGAGAATTAGACAAAACATGTTAAAGGGCTACTAAGCAAGATGAGGGTGGAGGAACAGGATTCAAAAAATGGGATATGAGGAAATGAAACAAGGAAAAGGTTATGGAGGGGAGGAGGTGTAATTATAGTGCAAAAAGATGCGGTGAGGGATTGCAGCAGACGTGCAAAGCAACAGCATTAAATGTTGTGTTGAGTAAATTATGAGATTTCATTAAAACGCCCTTCACATCCAAGCCTGTCCGACTAAATTATCTTCTCCATATCCTCCTGGCTCTCATGCTAGCTCACTTAACTGTGATTAAAATACAGATTTATGACTTGGAGTGGCATCAGTTGAGCTGGCGTGCTTCCTCGGCTGATCATCTGAGTCCCTCTGGGCCAAAAGGCAGCTCTGCTTCTGCAGCATGAGAGGCCAAACAGATAGGCTCAAGAAGTCACAACCAGGGCCATTAGACACTTTCCTGAGCAAATTAATTTCTTATTATGCCTTCAATGGATAAAGGCAGGTGTCTTGAGCCTGGAAAACCATATTGTCCTATTAAGGCTGGCGGGCATTGTTTAGCTGCCAGTATGAAAAGAGCAACAGATGGTTTGGGAAAAAATGATATCAATTGTGATTTTTTTCTTAAAAACTGGGAATTACCATATTCTTTAGACGCTGAACACACATAGACAACAGGGGGATACACAGCACTTGCACGTCAGAGAAGATGTGGTCCGGCTCAGGTCGAGGACAGATGTTGCTCAGAAACAGGCTGTAGACCTCTGGAGTGAAGTCCTCCTGGGGAATGGAGTCATTCTGCAGCAGACAAATGCAACATGGGTAAATAAATGGTAGGTAGTAGTGTTTGGAGACACTGTGGAAGAACTGAAAGGCAAAAGAAATTCAAAATCTACAGGCTGACGGCTAAAATATACTTAAATAAAAATGCGTTCAACTCCATTTTTAGTTTAATCCACTGATCCTAGAACTGATACATAAAGGCAATCTTTCATACTGGTATCCTCTTTATCTTTGAGGTGCTTGCTGATGTATTCTGTATCTATTTAAGGTGATGATCGTATGTGCAAAATAAAGCCAAGTTTATATGTGCATCATCTTGGGAATGGACAGCCATGCCTAAAACAGAAAAGGTGAATAAGATTATTCAGTTTTCTCAGTACTTCAAATCAAATGTACCTGCCACTTAAGAACAAATCTGTTTGTACAGTACAAGTAGTTTTTGCTTGGGGACCACTGAGTTGTACATAAAGTAAAGTCTCTTCAAACTCGCCCTGCATACTAATGAATATGTCTCATATGACTTATGTCTTGCAGACTTTCTAGATAGAGAAAAGGTCATCTATCAAACCACTAATGTGTCTAGAAAAAACACTGATCTTTCATTCCACCTGACATCTCATAGCTGGCCCTCTTGAAGCAATTACAGAGATGCAAATAACAAACAGCAAATGATTGTGTGCAATTTGCACTTATCGTGAGGGCTTCTTATGGAGCTATCAGACGCAAACAGGTATGATAAAGACACAGCGTGCTCAGCAGCAGGGAATCGTGCCAGCAAGAAACAGAGCAGAACCAGACAGTCTTAGAAAAGGCGGGGAGGAAAGGAGGTGAAGGAGGAGGAGCACAGAAGGAGGGGGGATGCAGGTCAAGCCCTGTTGAAACTCACTGAGTCATTCAAAAGACACTGGTGTGAGCTCGGTTGTGTATGCGCTTTTGCCTGGGAGTGTGTGCGTTTGAGGGATTAACAGCAATACCATTTAGCTGTAATTACTTGTGCAATGGAATAACAGCAAATCCCAGCAGACCTTCATACAGCAACCCTTTTTATTCTTACCTCCTGCTCTCTCTCCCTGTGCTAATTATGTATAGCTTGTTCTGTCTGTGGGTGTGTGTTTGTATTACTCTGTGTGTGTGTGTGTGTGTGCATACATGCATATATATATATATATATATATATATATATATATATATATATATATATATATATATATATATATATGATTAATTCTATTTGTATTGAGAAGTCATTGATCGTAGCCAGAGTTGGCTACAATTCGGTAATCAGATCGAAAATAATAAGCAGCTAAAATCAGCCGAGACTATGTTTGACATCATATTATATGTAGAATGTCCAGAGCTATTTTATTGCATTTTGACTACATTTGACAGTATTTAGAATCAGTGCATCTGGGTTTTTATAAGAAAGCTGCAGCACCAAAAGAAACTGAATCCCACATGTATGCACACAGAACATCTGTACTTTGTACTGATTTTGACCAACTGAAAATCCAGAATATGCTAAATGCATTTCATTTGCACTGAAAATATTTTTGATTCAAAAAGGAAAAAACACTTGAGCTCAAAATGTTGCTACTCCGTCTACAGACTTAATGTAAGATGTAATTTTTTTTGTGCTTGCCTTTTGAATAATTTAAATGTAAACATGTTATATGAGTAACTACATCTGAAAGTGACATGATCCAATTTTGATTAGAGCTACAATGTGTTTGTCCAACATTTCAGCAGTTTCAGTGTTCAGAGCAGCACTAAACAGCAGTTTCCCGCTTCTCGGGATGCAAATTGCTTGTTACTGTTGGAATACAGAGCGCTGTTTGCACCTCTTTGCATTAGGGTGCAGCTTCTCTCTAGTGATATCTAAAAGAGGTAGAGATAAAACAGCTTTTGTCATCCCACTGGGTCTATTTGTTGCATTACAACCAAGGCTAAATCCATTTTGAGGGGGGAGTCGTGCAGAAATCCAAGAATAAGACTCCAAGCAAACTGAGTAAAGCAGCAATCAGTTTCTGCTTTAGGAGAATAGAAAATGAGCTAAACGGTGAGAGTAGAAACTGATGGATGGATGGATGCATGGAGAAGATGAAAGAGACTGTACATAAAAGAGACAGGATGAGATGGAGACGGAAGCCAGTTCAGGGATGGAGGAAATATGAAGAGACAGTAATATTAAAAAAAAAAGAGGGCGCTTCAGTATTTTGGAGTCTCACTCTGCCAGAAGGGAGGTTACAGCTTTCCAACGCTGTCTCCACTCGTTTCCTGTCTGCCGAGAACATCCTGAAGATACTGTAGGGAGACAAAAACATGCTGTTATGAGTAATCACAGAAAATGCCACACACAGAGGGAAGTTTTCACTCCTTTAAAGGCTCTGTGTCACACAGCTGAATTCATCATAGTGCTTAACTGACACATATTAAGAGCATTCTGCGAAAATGTCATATTATAGCAACAGTTTTGGAGGGAATGGGGGGGGCCCTAAAACTAGAGGCTGGAGAGAATTCATCACCAAAGACAAATATTAGACACGGATAATGCCTATATGGAAAAATAAATGCCATATAAGAAGGGAAAGATAAAAGATAGGACACCTAGCTTGAACTAATGCAGTGTGACAGCCTTGCAATGAATTCTACGTTCATAAAGGTCATACAGTAAATTGCTGTTTTTGCTGAAACAGTTCAAAAGCTACTGATTCAACTTATTTGGAGCACTAGGAAGCTGTGCCCTAATGCAGCTGCATTATATTCTCCTTCAATGAGAGGTGTATCTAATATGTTTACCCTTATAGATGGATGGGTGGACTGAGATAAATAAGTGTATTTTCAAATTTTCATTGTCAATGACCTTTTAATATTCCCATATAAATGCAGAAAATAGCTTGCTTACAGTGAATTACACACATTAAAGTTTTCCATGGCAAGGCTTTATGAAGATGATACTGTATAAGCACCAACAAAGATGAGGAAACAAAGCTTCCCTGCAATGTTGCCATTTTGTAAATCACTGCAATTTTCATCATCACTCTCATTATTATATCATCGTGCTTGTAAAGTCGTGAAATCTATCTCAACAGAAGCATCTTTTTCCTTGCATAAATAAATAAACAGCATGCGGATCTAATGTTTCTTTGTGATGCATGCATGTAAATAACTCAAAATGATCTCAAAGAATCACATCATCAGTGTCCTGGTTCGTTTAACTCTGGAAAAACATACTAAACAATGCTGGCAGACATCTGTGTGGTCCAGCTACTGTCATCTGTTTTGTTCGAGTGTAGATAGACAATAAAAGTGATTTATGGTGAACTCTAGTGTCACTGCAGCTACCGCAGGACATTTAGGTCTGGTTCTGTTAGCCATAGCTTTAATTACTTGCAGAGCAATGCCTGTGCTGATCCATGAGCCCTTACTGTATGCAGTATCAAGCTGACATTAGTCAAACTGGCATGTCTTCCTAGCTAGGAGGTTAATTCCCTAAACAGCAAGGAGTGTCTCTCTGCCTCTCTGCGTTCACACCCACTGCTTTCCTCCGCGGCTCTGAGGGAGGTTATCACGGAAGTTCACTGCTGCCCTGCCTGAAAGCTCAACTTGACTAATGGAGACGGAGAGAGGTGGATTTTCAATAAGGTGATGACAAACTTCCAGATAAATGAAATTCAAACTGAAATGCACAAAACAAAATTCTCATATAAATCTCAAACATTCAGACTAAAGACAGTGATATTAAAAAAAAAAAAAAGAAGGAAAGAAGAGGCTTGTCCAGGGCATGCTACTTCATACATTCACATGCACAAACCTAACAGCATGAGGTGAATGAAAAATGTTGATATAATAAGAATGAATATTGTCGTGACAAATGGAATGGGTAATATATTCTAATAAGTGCACACATATGCAAAAAAGAAGAAAAAGAAAAAAAAGAATGAGCATACGTTTAAGTGTCTGCATGTTTAGAGAAAAAAAGGCAGGGGAAAGCAACGTTGATTGATCAAAAGTGCAGAAATGTTGTTGGGAGGGGGGGATGAGTCACACAGACTTACTTCTTGACGGGGATTCTTCCCTCAGGGTTGAGCTGCAGCTTCAGCCGAGTGTATCTGCATTGGACAGAGCATACAACATCAACAACTCGTAACAGCAGTTTATCTGTGTGAGTGATATTCTTGATCACATTTCATTTATGCATGCGAGTGTGCGCTTGCTTGATCTTACAAGTGCGACTGATGTACATAACCGTTTGCCATGAGCAGGTTTGCAGATTCACATCACGCATATATTAAAGTGATGAAATGCACATATCCAAATATCTCAAAGTGGCTGACTGCATGAGTGGCATTCTCTTTGCATAGCGTGGATGTATCTGTCTTAGTTTACATGAGAGGTCAGAACTGTGGGCTAATCCCTGGAAGTCTTGAAAGCTGGCAGTGCAGAGCAGTGCAACAGCAACACGCAGGCAGTGTGTAACCTGGCCTATAAATAGCTTGGCTGCAACAGGAGCCATCATTGCAGGCTGGGCTTTAAGTGGCTGCTGGCTAATAATTAATATCCATTACAGTGTCCACTTGACAGAACTTGCCGGCTACCATGGGCTAATTCGTTGGAGACTTTTAATTGTCAGTAGGGGTCAGAGTTTTTTTTGTTTGTTTGTTTGTTTTGCTTTTTTCCCCCTCAAGCGTTGAGGACTGAGAAGCCATAAACAAAAAGTTTTGTTTGAGAAAAAGTTAGTCACTAAAACTGCATGAGGCTTTATTAAAAAAAAAAAAAGGATGAATGAATGAAAGGCTCCAGAACAAGGAAAGAGAAGAGGTATTTCTTGATGTCCCCGTCTGACTCATAAATGCTTGTATTATTCATTATGACAAGGGGGGAGAGGGAAAACAGATTATTCACTGTCTCCTTTTCTGTTTCCCTTGCTACTTTCTCTGTCTTTCTTTATGCTCCCATTCTAGTTAATACCAAAGCAGGAAGGTCCATGATTTACTCATTTCTTCTCAGTCTTATTTCTTTTTCTCTTTAGAAGACATAAAAACCTAACTGCTAACTGCCCAATTCCAACACAGAGTAAAGTATGCAGTTCTAACCTCAACATGTTTAGTGATTAAGGTCTATGTTATGCAAGGAGGGTACTCAGTTTCATTGCACTCATTTCAAGCAAACAGCCATTTGAAAACATTGTGTCTAGTTTCCTGCTGATGAGAACACTGCCTAGCTACGCTGCTCCTCAAGAAGTGCATCACCGCTTTAAGAGATAGCAATGAGAATTAACTACATGCGGAGAAACATCAACATCACTTCAGGGAGGAAGCCTCCTCATGCTGCAGTAGTGGTATGGCAAAGATTTGCCTTATTTGTAAGCAAGCAGTGTACCACAACTGCTGCTGTGAGCAACAGACGTGACTGCGAGACCTGCTGTATTCAATTCTATTCCACTCTATCTGCACTATGTGGTCGATGACCACTTTTATTGTCTCATAAGTCAATTAGCCTCCTCGGGGGTGCGAGTTAATGGCTTCTGTTCACTGATAAACACCAGACAGCTGGGAGTTGTCACCAAGCAGAGTCCAGGATATTTTCCACAGAAAATCATTCACATTCATATTTAAGCTGACTCTGCATGAGCTTCACTCAGAATCAGAGGTGGTGTGAGGGCAAAGGATGATGAAAGCGGTCATGGATGTAGAGCCGCTGATAAGCATGATCAGTGATTTATGTAATACCCTGGAACTGACAAAATAGTGGCTTCCTGTTTTAGTTTTTCCCCTCTCTCTCCCTTTCTCTCTCTTTCAACTCAACCAAAAGCTCTCTATGCCAGCCTGGAATCTACTGTCAGTGGTCTGTTATATATCATTAGTTATACACTACAACCCCACACAAATACACACTCACATATGCCATGGGAAAAGACAACTGACGCATGCAGGGTGTTTCATAAACTGGTACATATTTCCAGCTGTTTCAGTAATTCTGCTTTTGTCTGCTCCTTACTTCCTCCATTGATGTGTGAAAAATGTGGCTCAGGCTGCCTTGTAGACTATAGCATGTGAACAATGTAACGCAAATGTGCTTTGGTGAAGGTGTAAAATCTGCATGTTTTCCATGGTTTTGCATGATTTTTTAGAGAACACTTTGCACGGTAATGTTAGGAATGTGCTTTCGCAAGTAAACACAACATCTGCTTGTATTGTGCAGAGGAAGGTGGGAAGACATTTGACATTACAGTCAATCTTTTGTCTCTCTCACGGAAAATTCCTCGTTTGCGTTTTCCTGTCGTTTCTGTTTATGTAAAATAGAGTACATACCTAATGTGACTTTTGTTATGAGTGACATTTTTTGTGCTTGCAGCCCTGATTTTCATATCTATCTTGGGGACTGTGGATTTACATTTTGTGTGAGATTGTGTGTGTGTCGATGACGTACGCTTTTCGAGGCAGGCCTCTCTGGACATGTTCTGTACCAAGAGGTTGGATGCCAGGTTGAAGAGCTCTTCTGCCCATTCCTGCAGGAAACAAAACACACGTGCAACTTTAAAACACACACACACACCTAGAGTCAGGAGTGAATGCGGTGGTAAACTCATTTGCACTTTGACACTGATAACTGCTGAAGGCTGGAGGTTTGTGCTCAGTTTCTGTTGCCATGTGTAAGGAATAAATGAAGTTCATGAATACTGAGTAGGTATGCTGATAATTTTCCATAATTTTTCACAGTTATAATGATACTTATGATGAAATGATGATGATTCACTGGGTTTTAACCATGACCCTGAATAAAGAAACGGAACCTCCATCTAAAGACTCCTATATCACTTTATAAATTAATTTAAAAAAACAATTATTAAGAAACTCAATTTTTAAGAATATTATTTATTGCCTTTAATGGCTTATTTAATAGTATATATACAAATTAGGCACATCATGAAAATCCATGTCTAATATTGTGTAAGTCCCCCCCCCCAAAGAGCCTAAACAGCTGAGACACACCGAGCTAAATCAGCAGCAGCAGATTCTTTGAGTGCTGTAGTTTTTGAGGTGGATCCTTCATTATCTGACTAGTTTCCAGCAAATGTATTGACATCTGTGGAATCCTTAGAAGCCTTGCATGTGTTCTGTCCCATGTCTCTCCCCTCACCTCCAACCGGTCGCCGCAGATTGCTGCCCCTCTCCGAGCCTGGTTCTGCTGGAGGTTTCTTCCTGTTAAAAGGGAATTTTTCCCTCCCGCTGTTGTCAAGTGCTTGTTCATAGGGGGTCATTTCGATTGTTGGGTTTTCTCTGTAATTATTGTAGGGTCTTTATCTTACAATATAAAGCACCTTGAGTCAAATGTTATTGTTGTTGCTGTTATTTGGTGCCATATGAATAAAATTGAATTGGATTGTCACATTCCTTAAACCATTCCCTAGCATTTTTTAGTGTTGTAGTACTCACTGTCCCGCTGAATGAGTCTACTGTCATCCAGAAATATCTTTGCTGTTGAGGTATGTGCTTGGTTTTGTCATGAAAACCAGGATCCCAGTATTATTCTTTATTTATTCAGGTAAAAGTCTCATTGAGATTAAAATCTCTTTTTCCAAGAGAAACCTGGCCAAGAGGGCAGCAGAAGGTACAACAAATACAACACATAACAAATACAACTGATATTCCATACTGACAAGTTAATATAAACATGCAAATCATATACAATAACAGATCATTACAAGAGTAACATAAAAATCAGGCGGGATATACTAGGCCAGTCCATGGCACTGCTTCTGGCAGCTTGCCTTCTTCACATAGTGCAGCCTGCTGCCATCTTTTTCTCCAGGTGCATGACACCTGGCTGTCCACATGATGCCAAACAAAGCATGAGTCATCTTCAATTACTCCAATGTACAGTTCTCATGCTTGCAGGGTCAGCATAGGCACACTGGTAGGGCTCACAACCTCACCCTGACCGTTCAGTTACTGCCTAATATAACCCACCGCCTGACAGATGCCACTGTAACAAGATAATCAAAGTTATTATTCGCTTCACCTGTCAGCGGTTATAGAGCTTTTTGTGGCCACCCAGAGTATATACAGTATAAAGTAATTTTCATTTTAGTTTGTTTTTATGCATGATTTTTTTTTCTTACCTTTGCAATCTCCTCTTGGAAAGCCATGAAGTTCAGGTAGGTGATACTGACCATGTCAGTGCCACTCACAACTGTCAGCATCCTGTTCTCCAACTTCCCCGACAGCGTGCTGTTATCCAGTAGCTCACGCAGCTTGGCTTCCTTCACAATGAAACACAAACACAAAGACCAAAAAAACCCCATGTTATTACAAAGATCAACTCATGCAAAACAAAATGAAAGTCACCAAGTGAACGCATTGCATGAATTTTCAGAACAACGTCCCCTCCAATGATGCAAGGACAGCCAAAGAGTGGTAATGTTAATTTTCTGAGGAAAAAAAAAGAGAGAAGAATTCTAACCTTTTGTATTTAAAAACTGTATCCCCTAAAGGGGATGGATGAGAACTACTTAATTAATAAACTTTTATAATGGTCCCTTTTATGTCTATAAAAAAGATGTAATGATTTGCAGTGCTTTGGGTTGTGGTTGCACCACATCTCAAGTTAATGGGCTTAATACAGTGTTACTCATGTCCTATTTAAGCAATGCCCTTTGCTCATTGCATGAGACAACAGCTGGTCACAAGTTGCATGATCATATGCCCAACCTATCCTTCAAGATGCCCTATTGGCTAATGTTTTGTAGTTTTCCTAACACCTAACCCCGATGAAAGCCACAAGCTGAAACGTGAAGGTAAATGAAATCATTCTACATAACTCACGTGCTGCTGAAGTTTTGACCACTTTATATTAGCTTTTAATCAGAGCTGCACACACCCTGAACTGTGGTGGAACAGCTCAGCCAGACCGACATCTAAAAACTATCAGGCCAAACAAAACTTCAGTGGAATGGTAAATGACATGAAACAGGCAACGGAAAAAGACGAGTAATGCTTTTTTGAGGAAGTGGGAGACGGTACTGCTCTGTGTCATGGTATTACAGTATGATGTCGTTTCAAAACAAAAACAGTCTCTGATTTTCCTCAAATAACACAAGACTGGTTAATATTTGAGAGTCCGCACCTCATCTGATGGCTGATTTGTTTGATTAAAGGTCTGATGCAGGCACTGTGTGTGTGAAGCTACAGCCTTAGTGAATCTCAATGATGAGCGTGACAGGCTATACAAGAACCTGGTGGTGCAATATGTAGACTTTACTGTTTCAAAGAACAAATGTCCAATAAAATGTCAGCAGGGGATTTATGGTGTTATTTATTATTTATTAATAACCCCATGACAGCTCCACAAATCCTGAGAGCTTGGTGGTTTCTCCACCTTGCTTTCTAGCTTGTTTTAAACTCAAAAAACATCCTCCTGCCTCAACATATTTTCCAGCTTAACTGCACAAAAGCGCAGCACAAAGAGAAGTACACAATAACTCATAATCAACATCACAGAACAAAATGCTTCCCTAAAGAACACCAGAGGACTCACTTAACCGAGGAGACCCATTGAGAATATTTTTCTTGCTTTTCTTTTTAAGGGCTTACATAAAAACTGCAAATTCATAAGTCAACAGAAATTGTCCCCATACTGAGTAAAAGCAATTGTCAGACTTAATACAGCCTTAACTCTCTCATCATCCAACAAAATCAGCAGGTTGCTGCTGGAAGCCTGTTCTCTCCTACAACAAAACATTGGGCGCTGGCAATCCTCCAGCTTGCACCGAGGAAAAACTCTGGAGAATTTGTATTCAGTGGAGCTAATTGTCAGAGGAAAATTAAACCAAACTAATTTTAGCAAATATATATTTAAGCAGCTCATCTTTGGTGCAAATCATTTAAAAAAAAAAACCCAAACTACAATGCCTCTGAGAGGCAAAAGAGGAATAACAATGATCTTCTTCTCTCCGTTGCAAACCCAGTATGCAAGTGGCATACAAAATTCTTGCTCTGGCTTAATTAACACAACAAAAAAAAACCCTGTAAAGGATTTTGCAGTGAAAGCAAATGAGCTTCCACTAATTTAACCAATCAAACAAAGAGCATTGTGTCCTGTGTCATGCTGATAAATGTCCTCTACACATCCCTCACGCCCCCCAATCAAATTGCGCAGGCTTAGTGCCCATTATTATCACACTGAACACTTCTAAGTCAATATATGTTCCTTACTGAAGAATCTCTCCCTTTTGGCAGCCTGTCTGCCACCCTGAGACACATCTCCTTTAAATTTTCAGAAAAGGGGGGGGCAGGTTTTCAGTGTTGTGTATCGTTTAGATGGTTAGATTTATATCGACTTGACCACCAATCAATGAAACACACACACACATTCACATCCTGAGTTCAATGAGAATCAATCACTGACCACTTATGCATTCTGGATGCAGCCAGCGTCATCATTCAAAGCATAAAATGCCACTTGCAATTTGCTAAAACACACAAAGCACCCTTTGAGAAATGCTGTGGCAGACTGCCAGAGATGAAAGGCTTCTGAGAACAGGCGAGATGACAGTAAGATGCATATTTCATTTATTACTACAACGTCAATACAATTTGATATTGTTTTGATACCACTTGTAGCCATTAGCTGAACGTAGGGCTCATCTCCCACTATGCAGTCATCTGGACGGGAGCTGCAGGCACTTACATCAGCAGTTATGTTGGGAAAAGACTGACTGACTGAAAGAAACAAGCTGACAGGTGGGCCCTGCTGGATGGGAGCTGGGGCAGGGGGCGGGGCAGGGGAGGAGCCGGGGGTGCGGGGGTGGGGGTCAGGGGAGAGGAGATGACGACAAAATAAAAAGAAACAGAAATAAAGCCAGGAACAGAGAGCAATGGAAGGAAAGGAGGGAGGGAGGTTAGCCATGTGAGTGAAAAGCAATTTGAGTTGGTGCATTGTGGGAGCTATTAGAGGCATGCCTGAGGCCCCAGTTACCACAAGGAGTGGGGATTCAGAGCAAAAACAGGCAAAGGCTAGGGATGGGATTTGGGATGATGGTGTGGTAGAGTTTAGCCTTTGTGAAACACAGTCATGGACCACTGAATGTCTTCTATTGCTGCAGCTTATGCGTGTGAAAGTGTCATGTATGATGCTTGCGAGCAAGTGCTTAGTCAAGTTTTGAATGCGCATGCAAGCAGCTGCAGCGTGTCAGTATAAGAATCCTTCTTAGACACTTAACATTCAGGTGGAGGTGCAGCCTGAGGAAATGCACAGACTTTCTTTCTGCCTTGGTTTGTCACGAGGCCCCACCTGTCACCAGCCATGCACTCAAACTGTGTCACACTCTGTTGGGCACAAGGAAGGGATTCAGATTGGCAAAGGGAAGTCAGCCACACCTCAGGTCATTAAACCTGCAGCACGGCACCTGTCTAAACTCTCTCTCTCTCGCTCTCTTGCTCACACTGCTTGGACGCACACCATCACAAGTACACACACGTCCACCTTATCACAGACACAGACATGAAACTGTACTCAAGCAGGATCAGCTCAATGCTCACACAGAGAAATGCACACAGTCACACATAAGTGTGTGTATAAATAAACACACAGAGACATCAGATCAAAGGAAATGTCAGTATGAATGATTGATGATGAGCTGACTACCTACACACCACTCACAGGATCTGGAAAATCTGGCGAATCTGGTTAAGGAAAGAGCTTTAATTCAAGTTTAATACTGCTGAGAGTAACAGGAACTGTGTAGGAGAGTGAGAGGTCAGAGGTCAAAACATAGACATTGCACTGAAATGGTAAAACTTTTAGCAATCCACCAGGGAACCTACAGTATGAGTTATAACTATAGCCATGGAACCAAACCAAAGATTCTTACTGTGAGGAATGGCTGAGTGGCAGTGGTAGAAATAAAAAGGGGTCTGAACAGTTCAACAGTACAATCTTCATTTTATTTCCCTTCTTCATCACAGCAGTGGATTAGTGCACTATATTTACTGTGCAGATTAGTTGGCCAAACTGAAGAAAAACTCAAGCTAAAAAAAAAAGATTTAAACTCGAGTGAAAAAAAGAAAAATAATTAGAACTCTCCAAGTGATAGATAATGATCCAAAACTAAACCTAACAACTGGAGAAACAATTCTGCACCAGGCTTCACTCCCTTTCAGCAGGGCCCCTGGCCTGCTCACCATCATGGCCTGACATATAATGCTACTCAAGAGGAGCTGAAGCTCGGGATGGGACCCTTGATACTGACGTTTTGACACTGTTACACAGATATTTCGAAACACGGGTTCAAAATGCCCACGTTCCGTGACCACAGCTAATTGAGATTTTGGTGCGTTTAACCACAGAGCTGCTGTTTCTAGGTTTGATTGACAGTGTGCAGAACGACGCTGATGACACTGCAAGCTCTCAGAAAGCTTAAAAGTCATTATCAGCAGAAGCAGGAGGAGCAGCAGGAGCAGCAACCACAGCAAAGGAGTCAGAGAGACTGTGGGAACTTTTTGACAGCTGAGTTAGTGAAACCCACAGAACCCACAGGGCTACAGACGATGCCAACTGTAGGTAAAAAGCTACCTCACTGATGTGTTTGTGCTTTGCCCACTACAGCTACTGTGACCTGCTCACCATCACAGTCTGACACACTGTTCTGGAAGAGGTGCTGCATCCCCTGCCTATATAGTCAGTAGCTCCTCCCACTGCAGGAAATAATGATTAAACAGCAATTAAGTACCAATTTAACTCAAAGCAGTGCTCAATCATAAGCATGTCTAATTGCATTAAGGAAATGAACCTCTTCTGAGTCTGCTCAAAAACAGATTCTCCAAACATCAGGCAAAACTCCCCCTCCTTCATACCACTCTTGGTGCATTCCCCCAAGAGCTTGACCATAAAAGGAGCCCAAAAGGATCTAAAGTGTTTTGGCAGTTCCCGGGTCCAAACCAGAGGAAGGCCAAGTGCGCTTTGGAGGAGAGGTCAGAAACAATGAAATTAATCACATATAAGTCTTTTTTTAACCAATTTCTTTCAAAATCTAGGGACGGTGGACGGTTTGTCAAGACACATGTAGAACAAGTAGAGTATATTGCTTTTACTTAAGAGCTTTGTTTCACAAATGCTTATTAAGATGGTTTAAATAATTATTAGATGTCAAGGAAAGCTGCTTTAATTGATGAACAGTGCTTTGTTCAAGGCAGCTGTTCTGCAAGTTGAGTAATGTGGAAAGTTCTCTCTTTTCTTATTTGAAGTACCAACTCTCACAAGACCTGCATTTTGCATGTGTTTTTTTTTTTTTTTTTTTTTTTTAAAGCTGGTTTGGCTGGTATCTTGAGGATGGCAGCACTTTAGCTGACTCTGCCAGCCTGTGTGCTGTTGAAGTTCACACTGAATTTTTAAAAGCATCTGCACTTGTTCAACAAAAGGATGCTGAAGAAGCACTGGGAAAATATTTCAGGGGATTAAACTTGAGGGGATTAACAATTAGATCATAATGATTTTAGCCTTGTAAAAGTTGTTCGCATTTTGTTTCAATGCTGCAACAAGATAACCAGCTATCTCCTTGAACTATGAGTTATCATACAGTTTTGGCTAAGCTTTCTATAAGAAGTATTATATGAGCTTTATAAGGTGAATTTAGTATTTGAATCTAATAAGATATTATCTGTGTATTTTCCTCATGCACATGGATTTGTAATCATGGGACAAATGAGCAGAAGGGCTTCAAAATCCAGCTTGAACATCGGAATTCTGTGGAGCACATCTTAATGTACTGAGCCATGGCACTGCAGAGCAGTACTATCAGCAGGGCACCAAACCTCCTCCTGCTGCCGGCTAGCCTCGTTAACTAACAGAGCGGCAAGACGCTGCTGGTGGGACAGTAAAAAGCCTTGGGCTTTTGGAAGACAATTATGGGACATCAAGCTGGGGGTGATGTGCATATTCTGCCTCATGAATGCCGTGCACATGCGTATTTTGTTTATATATGCTCATCTGCAGCAAAAAATATTTATTTTACTCTCTGAGCTGTATGATGACGTGCCTTGTGTCCGTTATCGTTGTCATTTTATTGTTGTTGAGTTTGTGTATATCTGTACGCCAGTGTGCATCCTTGTTTATCAGCCAGCGTGAGTCACACAGTCTACAGAGCATTTCACCCACAGCACAGCTAATCCTAAGATGACTCCCTCTCCTGGCGATGCAGTCATTTATTTAAGAGGGTCACGCTACATCTGCAGAGCATGTTTTAAACATTAGCCGCATCATAACCTTACACAGACAGAAAGCACTGAAACATTGATCCTATTAGAAGAAAGCCATAGTAGCTTTCTGCAAATGACTTTCCTAATCATCCACGCTCATTCATGTGCCACCCAGACACGTGAGCTGTGACAATGTAGAAAAAAAAAAAAAGGTGGGGGGGCTTACACTTCGCACCCTCACTGTGGGAAGCTACAGTCTGATGCCTTTCTGCTACATGGGGACACCATGTAGTTCAGCTTTAAAGTGTTTCTGCTGATCAAACAGTCTGTTTGGTTCAGCCTCAGTACCAGCAGCCTTTCATATAAATATGGGCGAACTGTCTACTTCCCATCGCAGCGCCGCAGTTTCATACTTTAAACTTCCTCAGTGTGGGAACTGCTTTACTAAGTTTTCTAGCTTGGGGTGAAACTCAGCCACTATACAGCACACTGTGTGCAGCCGAAGGATAAGCTGCAGATAAGTCTCACAAACAACTGCACTGTAAACACGATCAAAGAATGTGAATAAGGAAGAAGAGCTGAAATGCAAGGAAATCTGAGAGGGATGAAGGATCTTTGATTCTGGGGGATCTGCCTCCCTTTTTTCTATGCCATCTGTATCAGGCTCTCATCTATTAAGCCCAGCATCTCTGCTTTTTATTATTACACTCCCACATGATCATAATTCACTTGAGCACCAAACTGTCAATGGGCAGCAGACCACCACAGTTTCATGAGATGGCGAATTGCCCATGAGGCCAGGAGTAAAAGGTCAGCGATTCATCAGTCAGCTGTCAGGGGATGCATCGCTAACCACAGTACAGAAGTGACTGCACACACATTTGGCACATTTGGCGTACGTGTGTCTGTGTGTATTCTTCGCAATTCTAAGTCAGAAAACACTTTCTCAAAAATCTTCCAAGCAAAGCATGAGTGAACACAGTCTCTAAAAGAGGAAGCCCTTAGGATTTAAATTGTATTATCTTTTGGAGTAAGATGCTAGGCTTATTGTTTACATGTGTTTGATTGAGGGGTGCAATGATTAAGAAGGGAATCAGAATAACAAAAAACACATCCTGATTAAAGCACTAGGTTATCACAAGCACTCCAGTCGAATATATTTGCCAGCGACGTGTCGCCAGTGCTCAGTCATGCAGTGAGGCACAGGTTGAGAAAATGCGTAGGAGGAGGTTGAAAGCTCATATGGACTTAACAATCCCTCATTCCAGCTCTTCAGCAGGGGCATTTCATTAACCCCGAAGCAGTGAGACATGAAACAAGAGACATAGGGGTGGACAGAGGGGAGACCGCGAGCGTATATCACGCCATTTCCAAAATGCCAGCACATCAGCAATAACTCATGCTGACAGCCACTCATTTTCATGTCTTGGGAAAGTGGCGTACCATTCACACCCAATACTAATCATCTCACGACACACAGAGGAACCGGCCATCCCAGACTTTAAGGGGAAAGAGAAAAATTCATTTTTAAAAAGAGGAGTTATACAACTGCTGCATTTCTCATTTTATCATGAATAATCTACTCATGGACCCCTGAATTTATTCCTTCTCACTGAACAGACTTTTACTGTACCGTGGAGCTAGACTTCTGTCAGACTTTCATTAAGTCTGCAGAGCAACTGGACTCCACACTCCAGGCTGAAAATGTGTCTCAGAGAAATTCGCAAGTTCAGGTATGTTTTATGTCTCAGTCCAGAAACTTTTATGATTTTGTAGAAATACTCTTTATTCCAGTCAGTTCATGAAGTGTTATTTTATTTGCAAAAAGCCTTTTTTGTTCTTCTGCATTTCTACCATTGGGCCTGGGTGTAAACTGCTTTTTTTTGGTATCTTCTTGGAGGTTCCTG
This sequence comes from Pterophyllum scalare, assembly GCA_024447675.2. Lineage (NCBI taxonomy): Eukaryota > Metazoa > Chordata > Actinopteri > Cichliformes > Cichlidae > Pterophyllum > Pterophyllum scalare. Next base: position 31,206 of record JAMQGT020000892.1, read on the forward strand.
GGGGTTAATGGTAGATCTAGAATGGCCAGGATGGATGTCTTTACCAAGGGTTCCTCAGAGGAGTTGCATAACCTGTTAACTAAAGGCTATGTAACTCTTTCTAGTTACTAGTATATTGCAGTTACTAGCAGGGATAAAGATCTAAAAGAAAGCACTGACACCTTTCATGGCTACTCCAACTTAAAATGGTATTTGCAGGACTGCTCCTTCACCACAGGCACGTCACGCAGCTGTGGATGTAGCTGCGTCTACTGCTGTGTTCAGAGTCAACAAAACTTTATCTTCCACTGTCACATGCTGCTCTTTAGTTGTAGCTAAAGAATTGATCTTTTCAGATATACTTCTTGGGGATGCTCTGTGATTAGTGATGTGCCTATAAGGAAGTGGCAGTCCTCTGAAAGAGCTGACTCAAGCATGTGTACCAAGCTGTTGTTCCAGGTGTTTAAATCTAGCATGAGTATTCCCTGGTGGGACACATGCAGAAAATAAAGCTTTAAACCAAGTGCTTAGACATTTTTATTGCCTTGTGGTGAAATCAAATGTTACACAATACTGTAAAGCCTGTCATCTATGTCAAATTGTAAGGAAGCATTTCCAAGTCAACTCCTCCTCCTCCATTTCAACCAGCTGCTTACTATACAAAGTTACCAAACTTTCCTGTGCTGCAAAGAGTTTGAGAGAGTAGTACAATGGAGTCCATTTACCCCTCTTTGTGAATAAATAAGGACCTGAGAGTCATTCGGTTTCAGCCCTTAAGAACTGGTGTTTGGTCCTGACGGTGCCCCTTAAAGCTGCTAAAAGAGAATTGGCTGGTAGCTCAACCTTTGTCTTCTAATCTTTCAAGCTTTGTGTGTAGCTTTTTGACCAAATGCCACAGTACATATGACACGGCCAAACTAAACTCAGGGAGAGACCAAGAAAAATGAGATGCTGATATGACTGAAAGACCAAATACTGTATTCTGCAGGGGGTGAAGTGCTGGTTCTCCTGTTGCTCTGTGGGTCTACATTGCAGGCTAAAGAGAGTCTGCCATATGCAGCTGAATGTCAAGTTAATAAGTGTGATGAACTGGTTAAGATTTGAGAAGTGGAACCCCCGTTAGAACCAAAGTAGAAACTGTTCATCAAATCTCTGCTTTAGTGATACTTGTAGACTTCTGACAGTAGAATTTTCAATTCAGTCAATTATTTATATAGTGCCAAATCACCACTTCAAGGTGCTTCATATTGTAAGGTAAACACCTACAATAATGGAGAGAAAATGTTCCCCCTATGAGCAAGCACTTTAACAGGAAGAAACCTCTGGCAGAACCAGGCTCAGGGAGGGGCAGCCATCTGCCTGAACAGATGGGCTATGGACTAGCACCAGGAATATATTAGCTTGAACCTGTATTGTGGGTCAGGATCATTTTTATGCATGTGTTATATCCAGTCATTCTATTGGACAAAACATACAGTGGGTACGGAACGTATGCAGACCCCTTTAAATTTTTCACTCTTTGTTTCATTGCAGCCATTTGCTAAAATCAAAAAAACTTCATCATTCCCAAGAAGACTCATGGCTGTACTATCTCAAAAGGGTGCTTCTGCTCAATACTGAGCAAAGGGCCTGAATACTTATGACCATGTAATATTTCAGATTTTCTTTTTTAATAAATTTGCAAAAATTTCTACATTTCTGATTTTTTTTTTCTGTCAAGATGGGGTGCTGAGTGTATATTAATGAGAAATAAAATGAACTTTTTTGATTTTAGCAAATGGCTGCAATGAAACAGAGTGAAAAATTTAAAGGGGTCTGAATACTCTTCTGTACCCACTGTACACATGCAGAGTACAACCCTCTCCCTAAACAGGATAAAGAACTCTGATCGCAGCATCATGCACTGCACTTTGGTGCTGCAGAGATTCTGACTTTGGATCTGGCTCATCTGGACACCCTTTAAAGTTTCAGTACTAGAAATTAGTCATCAGTTTATTTCTATTGCTTTTTTTATTTTTATTTGTAATATACTTAATTTAGTTAAACATACTTGGCTGACTCATTTGTTCTTGGCATTTTTTGCAATCTCGAGGTTGGAGTGGTCTAAGCAATTTTACGACAAGTAAAAAATAAATACAGACACAGACAACAACACAGAGCAGATTCTGAAGAGGTTTGAGAGGAGTGCAAAAGTCACCTGCCCACTATCACATAGCTTAAACAGAATAAACCTCCCCATGCCTGCAGACTTGCCCAGAAAATGGCACAAACTCCTAATTCAATCTGCCACCTTGCATATAAACACTCTTGACATCTCATTCAGGCTGCCATGTCGTTGAGAGAAAACACATTCTTCACCAAAAACATAAAGACTGCCTGACAGGATTTGACTGCAAATCGCAGCCCCCTCAATAACCAAGTCATCTGATTTAACTGTCACACAACACACAGAGTTGTCATGGATTTTAACATAACTCATCTTTTGAGCAGCAGCGTGTCCTCGCTTCTGAGTTTGCCTGTACACTTCAGACAAGCAAATATCTCACCAGATATGATGTGATAGAATTCAATTAATTTCATCATGCACATTCATTAATGGATTCTCCTCTGATATTCTAGAAAGCTAAGCATTGTTATTTTTATTTGAGGTCAACATGACCTTAATCTTTCCAAAGAACAAAAAAAAAAAGGGGGGAGAAAAAGAGAAGAATCTCAATTGCCTGCACATGGTGACGGCAGGACTTTGAAGAGATCCTCCAGAAATGGGGAGGAAATTGGACAATCTTGCTGAGAAATCTGCTTTCCTCTGGCATCAAGGTAGCATGCGAAGCACATCAGGAAGATCTTTACACCAAAACTGGTACAACCAAAAAGTTAGAAAAGTCTGTCTATTTAGCAGTAGTTCTCCTTTTTTAACCATTAATCTCACTGGAAGACGTATGTGCTAAAATACACATCTTAAAGCAGCTAAATGGATACATTTAAGAAGCCGTAAAGAAAATATATGCTTTTTACTAAGCTTCAAGGGGATTTACAAGTCTACAGAGTGACTTCTCTACAGAATAGGGCAATTGTTAAAAAAGGCTGTTTGATTATTTCTGTGCATGTTCACAGAAATCCAATCATAACTCTCACAAACACTGGGACAGGCCACCAGTGAATACACGATTATACGGCCATTAATGGCCAAAAACAAACTTGTGTAACAGATGCTTGAGGCGTGAAGGGGCCTGTCAAGAAGCAGGTTGCCAGTTTGGATTAAAAAAAGAACATAAAAGCTTGGAGGACTCTGCATTTGGATAATTATACAGAGGAGACACGCCACATTTCTGTCACCATGCTCCTCAGTTCCAGAGAGAATGCAGCCTGCATAATCTTTCACAAGGGCACATGCTCTGTGTACGCCATTAAAATCAGTCTGGACATTTTACATGTGTACATACATGCAAGGGGACTTGTGAGCATCTAGTAGTAGGCCGGTTTCTAGGGGAGAGAGAGCTTGAAGAAGTGAATAAGCAGAAGAAAAGTGGCAAGAGGATGATTCATGCTCTGTGTGAATCACTCTGAAGGAGAGCCGGAGAGACAGAAGGGGCAAGGGGCAGGCTTGATGAGGTGGAAGTAGTCTACCTGGCTTCCACTCTTCCTCCAGCTGACTGAGCCCACGTTAGGCACACAGTAAGGTAGAGGCACAGACAGGAGGCAGCTGACCTCAGATGCACTGCATGAACTCCAGCGGGAGAAAAATAATCAGCTGCCGGGACTCACAAAAAGCAGCATTTCTCATTAGAACGAGAGCTAAACAAAAGTGGGAACTCAGTAGCGCACACGCAATTCCAATAGCTGAGCTTGCAATCTAACTTGTATCTCACCCTCATTTAGTATATTGTCTTGTATAATTAAAAGATATATTGCCAGAAACAAAGCTGATAAATTTTATAAATGTGAAAAGCTTTGCAAAAGTCAAATATTACAGTTTTGGTTAAAAATGTAATTAAATTAAGAACACTCAATCACATAACTAAAAACAACTGGGCACATAACTGTTTTACCCAAAATAATGGGTGTAAAAGTCTTTGACAAACTTTTTAGTGCAGCTTGCTACTTAAAAGTGCCTAACCCATGTCATCGTGTCCCAGGTATTCTAGTCATTACTCCCACCCACTGCCTCTGACTCACTCTCTTGAATTTGTGAGGTAGATGAACCTCATTCTGTTCAAGCTGTCCATCAAGTGGCACTCTGTCAGGGGTGGCACTAAAAACAACTCGCAGGCACCAGAAACTGGTAGGTACATAACTATGGTAATTATCCTCTAGTCATACACAAGCTCTAATTTAGCGAGGGCAGACTTCTGAAAACACAGGCAGATGAACGCAGACGGACTGCTAACGGCAAACCACTCGTGGAAGGACACATGCATGCGCACTGGCATCCAAAGAGGCGCAGATGTATATACACCCACGCAAAGACTAATAAACATAATTGGTGAAAAAAAAAATAGGCATGAAGCAGAAGAAGCCAAGAGATGGGTAAAAGAAGCATTTACATTTTTCAGTGCTTCCTTGAGCGAGAACCTGAATCTGCTCCATTCTCTAAGTGACCCTGAAATTTTACTTCCCCACGGAGAGGTGAAGCAATAACAATCCAGTTATGTGTATTATTAGTGACTGAGCATAACGTAGTCTCTCCAGTGACAATACTTAGAAAAACAGGCATGTCTCTGAATCACAAACAGTGAAACTTTAATAGCTGACAAATGTGACTTTTTAGTGAGATAAATTCAGCATCCAGGCCAAAAGATTTCCAAAAAAACAAAAAACAAAAACCCCAATAATTTTCATTTAAAAAAAAAAAAAAAAAACAGAAGTGGTTTTTCCCCATGGCTACTACTCTTTATGTCTGGAACCAGATTTATGTCACAAGTACTATGTGAGATAAAATTCAATCAAGAGCAAATAATACAATTTCAGGGGTGCAGGTATTCAGTGCACATTTGAACAATTCAGCTCCTCACACATAAAAATTCAACTCAGCAGCATAGCGGGCAAAGCAGCCATCGTGCGCACAAGAGCATCAGCTTGGCGAAAGCTGCAGCAAATTCCCGTTCTCTCAGGCAACTCTTCTCTCGAAGCTGAATTCTGCTTGCTCGAATCAATCTTCAGACTTCTGACTGTTTTGGAGGGCAGAGCCCAAAGGAAGAAGGGCCCTAATGTGATTGGTCACTTTCAAAGCAGTGTTGCCACAGCCTATGAGACTGACAGGTTCAGTTTACTGTGCCAACCTTAACTGTTTTATCACACACTAGTTCAGGGTACAGTCTCATAGTTTCAGATCAAACAATTGAGCTATTTACCATTTTTGTGTAAACAGAAGACAGTCTGTCACACTGTCTTCTCTTGAGGAGCTTTTATAGTGGAGCCTGTGCTGGAAATGTATCCACAGTGAGTGGACATCTGGCAGTTACATAAGCACGGTTTATACCTATTTGTTCACGTTTTGGAAAATTAAATATGCTGAATTGACTATGAAAAACTATTTTTCTTTTTCTTTCCATCATGTGTGCTCCTCAGTATGAGAGTTATTTTTTTTAATGTATTTAATTTTAAATCATAATAAGGCATGTGATATTGTACAACAGACTATTGGGACAGGGCTGCAGAGGCTTCAGAACTTGCCTTAGAATCCTCCATTTTTTAAGATTTCTTCAGCATTAATCTAATCCAGTAATAACTGCCAGCATTTCCACTGCTACACAGCAAAAAATAACTGCTGATAGTGAATCTGACAAATTTCACTGTCCCATCTATGGACAAATGTGATACAGAACAGCCTTTATTTTGCTGCCGCAGTGCACTGTCATGTGCTTGGCTGCTGAGTTCTGCATGCGTGGGTTGTTGAATTTATGCACAAAGAATCTACCTGCACAAGTGGCAATGAATACTTGCACCTGTGAAATCAGATTACTTGACGTGATTATGTTTTATTTTGCACAGTACTTATGACATAAATCTGACTCCATATTTATACTTCTCAAAATGTGTGTCAAAATGCCGCACATAGAGGATGTTTGGGGGTGGGGAGACAACTCCAACCTTCAGTACTCCCTCTAGTACCCTGCAAGGAACCCTCCATAAGCCAGGAACCCAGAAGAGAGGGGCCCTACAGGGGTAGTATCTGCAATGGGCTCCAGGAGTAAATAATTCACGGGAGTCCCTGTTGGCATGGTCAAGCCTTCAGGCTGTAGTTGCTCTGCCACTGCAGCTGCTGTAAGGAGGCAGCATATGTGCTCCCCCTTTGGCTGTTTCCTTTCTTACATTCCTTCACTTGCCCATCCTTTCCTTCCATCTTGATAAACCACTCTCACGCCCTGTGCCCTTGCCATGTAAAGGACACAGTAACATTCTAGCCCCAATGACATCTTTAATAATCCCAACCAGAACCAATTGGGTTTATTGAGGAACATTCCTGCAGGGCTTAGGGGAAGGGCTGTGGAGCATCAGATTTAGCTGACATGCTATATAAGTTGAAGAGCAGTGGCTGTGTTTTGTCTTTCTGCTGATGGAGAAGTATACACAGAGCGTGTATCTGGCTTTATTCAACACCTGACTTTGTCGTGATTTGTTTGGCTAATATGACTGACACACAGGTGTTGTGTAATAATACACTACGTGGTGTAAAGTATGTGTACTGCACATACTTTTAAGAAAGATGCAAAATGTATTTCTGAGTGTCCTGTCCTGCAGTAAACTTGCATTTTGAATCAAGTGCTTGAAGGAAGAACAATGACACAAGTAAAATGTATTTTCTCTTATTTTACTGTATCTTAAAAGCAAACAAATGCTCAAATTTGAATTAAATCTTAATGTGGCATCACAAAATTACTGTTACAGTACTGTGTGACCCTACGGTAGATCTTGATTGAATCCACACATCAAAGCTCACAGTTTTTCTGTGAAAGCACAGTGGGATTATTTCACTTCTTATGAAAGCAAGAAGCTCAAGAGGTATATGCTTCAGACAGCGAGGCATGCGGGGATCATTTGAGCTGCTAAGCCTGTTTTTGCCAGTGCAGTTCACGCAACTACAGTAGATGACATAATTTGGTGCATAAACAACTGCAATTGTGCCTTCAAATCCCTTACTAAACATTTAAGGACCCTTAGTGAGCACTATGCAGCGATAATTATGATTTATCTTCTGTCTGTAGTCATCATTTAGCCTTTTGCCATCATTAGCTCCGCTGTGACACAGACATCCTGCTGTCCCGACTTCCCCAGACCATCTGCCAGAGTAGGCCATGCCAGCCACCAAACCAACCAGCCCCATACCACCCTCACATTATGCCCCATTTGGTCTGGCATCTGTGTGCGCCACTGATCTGCCAACAAAGACTGACTGAATGTTTAAACAAGCCCTTGGATATTTGACAACATTCTTTTTGCCATTTAATCCCACGGTCTCATTTTGAGTCAACAGTGATGCGGGGACAGCCCATTTCCAGAGCCCACGGTGCTAATGATACACATAATGTGAGCGATCTAAACTCCATGCGGATCTAGCCTCCATATCTGATTGGTTTTGATTCTGTGACCGATGTTGGATAAAAGATGATTATCAGCCCACGGTTGCTCTCTGGCAGACGAGACCGACACCTATTGCACCTGAGTGTAATAAGCCAATCTCAGTTTTTAATGACAGCCAAGGTGAAGAATCTAGACACAGCTGATTATCAGAGAAACCTCTGACTTGTAAAGTGTCACTACCAGTGTTGGATGTTTCTGGGTTTTTTTTTTTTAAAACAGGAAACAAAAAATGAAAATGAGCCAGAAGGGTGGAAACTGGATGAAAACTCTCTTTGCCAATCCTTTTACACAATCCAGAAACATAACTGAAAGCCACATGAAGGAATCAAGGGTTCTTTATTGTTGTTCGCATCACATTCCATGCAGTGGAAGGAAATTCTGTCCTCACGTCCCAGTGTTGCCCTTGTAATAGTTACGAACTTTAAGGGTGCATAAATATGTTATGATGGAGTCTAAAACAAACCTAAGGTACGATCTTTAACAATTCGGAAAATCAGTAGGATTCTACTGGGATGCTATCTGAACAAAAAGGCACATATACACTGTTTGCTGCTCCGTAACAGATGCTTTCACTACAGGCAGGCCAAACATATTCCTGCTGCCTTTTCTGTTTCCAACATTGTCAGTCTGCCATTCCAAGCGAGGACATTTCAGCCAAATTCGATCAGACATTTATCATCTTCCACCCTGAATAAGGGCATAAGAAACCTGTCGTCATGGGCGTGAATACAACTGCTTCACATTACTATGACTGCATATGGATACATTTCCTAAACAGGCTGCATACACAGGACCACAGTGTCACACACTGGCAGACCAAGGCTGCACCAGTAGATAGAGGTTATTACAGTCTATTTAAGCACCATTCCTGTCAATTTATGCTGTATAGTACTGCTTCCTACTGTATAGTATGTAACGATAGGAATATGAGGACAGAGGCTGTTCCGCAATGTTCACATATATTCAGTGCATTACACCGCACAGCAATGTGAAAAACATGTATGCGATACTTGTGGATCAGGTGTTGTTTTCCTGATGTTCTACTTTAGCTTTGAATGATACAAAAAGTTGGAAAGGTAATTAAATCTGGCACGTTGTTTTATTCTACAGACGATTTTCACTTGCTTTGAGGATTAATAAACTAAAATACTTGTTAAGCGGTCACGTTTTGTCAAGAAAGTGTTGTTCTCATATCTGCTAAGTGTTACACTTATGAGACAGAACCTGCAGTCTGTCAGCTTCCAAACCATGTGCTGTGCAGAATGGAAATGGGGGAGCTTGTCCAACCAAACAAATGGCTGAAAAAGAAAAAAAAAAACTTCCTGAAGAAGAAAAAAAAATGTCAGAAAAATGAAATCATTCAAGAAGAAAAACAGTAAGTGTGCCAGTTCTTCCAAACTTAGCTTACTCACACATCACTGAATGTGAAAAATCAAAAATGGGTGTGCGTGTGTGTATGAGCGAGCAAGAGAGTAAATGTGTCCCCCCAGACACCAAAAGACCATTTGCTGTGGTCTTTTGGGCAGGGAATAGTTCAGGAGAGAGCTGTGGTCTTTGGAGCAACAGCATTAAGAATCAGACGTTTTCTTTACCAGCCCTCCTAAATGTAATATCGAAAACCAATTAGGCCTTCGCTGTGCTTATATGCTTCACAGGAATCGTTGAAGGGAGTGAGAAAGGTCACCTGCCTCTTTAAGTCTTGACATTTATACACGCAGGTATAGAAACGATCATTCAGGCGCGCCCAGTGTGTGCTGAGTCTACCTCTGGTCTCACCTATGTGATTTATGTTGTCAGGAGCAGGCTGGTGTTACCGAAACATCAATTAATAGATTTGCCAAGAGCCGCTCTCTTGTCTCATCCACCCTTCACGATCTGTACGCCACATACAGTATGTGTTATGAATACATGGATGATGGCAGTACAGTGGGGCTATTGATCATTCCAAATAAACCTGGACAAATCAGAGAGGAGAGGTGAGAAACTGACTTCTGCCTGAGGGCACGTCTGTATGTTTATTTAAGCATCCACTTGCAGGGTCTGGCTGCAAAATGAGATATCTACAGTCTGAAATGATCAACGACGGCGAATATCCTTTCATTAGAGCTGCGTCGTCAGCATTCACAATCATTAGCAAAGTAGAGCAGTTTTAGTATAGTTTTCAGTTAAAGTTAGGAATCATTTGAGATGCTTTCCTCCAAAATCATCAACTTTTACAAAGTAGATTCATTTGGATGTTTACTGCAAGGCAATAATTAGCATGAAAATGGTTCTGAAGTTTTGCCAATGGCACTTCAAAACCCCCCAGCTGATGTAATAGCTTGCTGCAGACTCATAAACATTTGAAGGATCACAGAAAGCAAGCCTTAAGTGTCCCTTTGCTGGGTTTAATTAAGAGCAGATGCTGCCAAAGACTGTTTTTGGGAAAATGATACTTGATGAAACAAGACTGAAAATGCTTTTTTTTTTTTTTTTTTTAATTATTGTCTCCCAATTTAAAAAAAAAAAAAGAAGTCTCAAACAGCTAATAGATCTCAGTAGATGCTCCTCCAATTAAGCAGTTAAACAGACTCAGATGAGGTTTTCAGTTCCCGCTGACAGAAGAGAAGAGGTGCGAAGGTCTGCACATGAGAAGAGAGTTAATTAGAGATCAACGTGATTGTTTCTGTGTCCTCCTGTTAAATGGAAACCATGTGTCTGAAAAAACTTCCCTGCTCTTTTTACCTGTTAGGCTTGCCCTTTCCTCCTTATGGTTTCCATGGTAACATACCCACAGGATTGTTCGTAACACTTCATATTTCCACCTGCAAGGTGGGCAGTATGTATGGTATATTACCACTGAAAGTTAATTCCATTGTCTGGCGCATGTAATTTTATCAAGTATTAAGGCATAGACGTAATTTAGTGAGAAAAATTACACTGACTGACTATTTGTGGTACTCTGTATATGCTGAAGTTTTATCTACACAGAGATATGCATGGTATAACACTAAATCAAATCAGGTTTTTCATTAATCATCTCTTTTTCTTTCTTTTTTTAACCAAAAACAAACAAGCCAATCCTTAGAGACTGTCATTTATCAATAGGTTGAATATGAATTAAGTAAAGTAGGTGCAAGGTTAGGGCAAGTCACCCTAGTGGATGTAAATATTGGCACACTTAATCACTGATTGGGATCTCGACCTGATGGCTGGAAAAGAGCAACTTGTTCAATATACCAACAGCGATTCATTGATTGAACAGCATGGAAGAGGAGCCAAATTGAGACCTGTCAATAGAACAATTGCCAAGAGCTACTGATTGTAGAGTAAGAGGAAACAACCTGTCTGAGGCACCCAAAGAGAAGTATAAACAATGGCTCTTTAGTAAAATTAATGTTGCAGTAACTTTCAAGCTGCTAAAGGTGAAGAGAAGGAGAGAAGGCCAACAAGTCTGCTAAAAGTAAAAGATAACTGGTTTTAAGATCCAGCATCTGCCACTCCAAACATCACCGCATCAGTCTATGTGATGAGTGTTGTCATTTGTAGAACAGAGGACAAAAATATTACTTTTCCTAAATGTAAATTGCCAGATAATCCTCTTTTTGTGATCGAATATCTTGGAAAACATCTTATTACAGATCAAATGAAGGATGATGAAGACTTTTACAGGCAATGAGGAATGATGTATGTACAGGCAACAATCCTCTTATGTAAATTTAGCGCATGTACAGGTGCTGGTCATAAAATTAGAATACCATGAAAAGTTGATTTATTTCAGTAATTCTATTCAAAAAGTGAAACTTGTATATTATATTCATTCATTACACACAGTCTGATGTATTTCAAATGTTTGTTTCTTTTAATTTTGATGATTATAACTAACAACTAATGAAAATCCAAGATTCAGTATCTCAGAAAATTATGAATATTACTCAAGACCAATACAAAAAAAGGATTTTTAGAAATTTTGGCCAACTGAAAAGTATGAACATGAAAAGTATGAGCATGTACAGCACTCAGTACTTAGTTGGGGCTCCTTTTGCCTGGATTACTGCAGCAATGCGCCGTGGCATGGAGTCGATCAGTCTGTGGCACTGCTCAGGTGTTATGAGAGCCCAGGTTGCTCTGATAGTGGCCTTCAGCTCTTCTGAATTGTTGGGTCTGGCGTATCGCATCTTCCTTCTTCACAATAGCCCATAGATTTTCTATGGGGTTAAGGTCAGGTGAGTTTGCTGGCCAATTAAGAACAGGGATACCATGGTCCTTAAAGCAGGTGCTGGTAGCTTTGGCACTGTGTGCAGGTGCCAAGTCCTGTTGGAAAATGAAATCTGCATCTCCATAAAGTTGGTCAGCAGCAGGAAGCATGAAGTGCTCTAAAACTTCCTGGTAGACGGCTGCGTTGACCTTGGACCTCAGAAAACACAGTGGACCAACACCAGCAGATGACATGGCACCCCAAACCATCACTGACTGTGGAAACTTTACACTGGACCTCAAGTCAGCGTGGATTCTGTGCCTCTCCTCTCCTCCTCAGACTCTGGGACCTTGATTTCCAAAGGAAATGCAACATTGACTTTGATCAGAGAACATAACTTTGGAGCACTCAGCAGCAGTCCAGTCCTTTTTGTCTTTAGCCCAGACGAGACGCTTCTGACGCCGTCTCTTGTTCAAGAGTGGCTTGACACGAGGACTGCGACAGCTGAAACCCATGTCTGCATACGTCTGTGCGTGGTGGTTCTTGAAGCACTGACTCCAGCTGCAGTCCACTCTTTGTGAATCTCCCCACAGTTTTGAATGGCTTTTGTTCCACAATCCTCTCCAGGATGTGGTTATCCCTATTGCTTGGACACTTTTTTCTCCCACATCTTTTCCTTCCCTTCGCCTCTCTATTAATGTGCTTGGACACAGACCTCTTTAGCAATGACCTTTTGTGTCTTGCCCTCCTTGTGCAAGGTGTCAAAGGTCATCTTTTGGACAACTGTCAAGTCAGCAGTCTTCCCCATGATTGTATAGCCTACAGAACTAGACTGAGAGACCATTTAAAGGCCTTTGCAGGTGTTTGGAGTTAATTAGCTGATTGGAGTGTGGCACCAGGTCTGTTCAATATTGAAGCTTTTCACAATATTCTAATTTTAGAGATACTGAATTTGGAGTTTTCATTAGTTGTCAGTTATAATCAAAATTAAAAGAAACAAACATTTGAAATATATCAGTCTGTGTGTAATGAATGAATATAATATACAAGTTTCACTTTTTGAATGGAATTACTGAAATAAATCAACTTTTTCATGATATTCTAATTTTATGACCAGCACCTGTATGATATATACTCAGAGCATACTGCACACCTCTGTATGTGGAATACTTGTGGATAAACTATAGGAAAGCCAGTTTATGAAAAATATAAAGATGAAACTTATAACAATGCCATGAAGTTATTATGGAAGAGACTGCTGAAATTAGTACATTTAATGCCTTATTAAGGAATCTTAGGTATGAATTTATCGACAGGCTCAATACTTCTGAGAATGAGATCATTGTGGGCTTAATGGATAGAGGGTTTGGTACTACACATCATCAGTCTCTGCTGTGAAGACACTGGTACAGTGGTCTCCATGTGGAGAGGTGCCTTGAGTGTATTTCATTTGTTTTTAAAGCTTTTTTTCCTCATTCGCTGATGGAGTATTGCTTTGTATTCAATTTATAATGAATATGTGAGGTGCACGATCCAAGGGGTACCCAATATGATCAGACATTGACTTGGAGCACGTCTATCTATCAAGACTGCAAGGGTGAGCTGACCTTTCCATTGCCTCTAGGTGCTAAGATGAAAGATGAACGCGTGTCTGTGCTAACACTGATTTTTCTTCAGCAACAAAACTGCTGACTTTCTGCTGGCAGCAACCCTCCTCTCCAAACTGAAAGCTCCTGTCTTGACTGGTTTTTATTTGATCGGGTCCAGTTCCACTGGGACGACCTTTGCTGGGTTAACAAAATGTCACATCTGATTTCACTGCAGGCATCAAGTGACTTGGGGATATGAGCCAAGCTCCCCTGGAAAAGATTGACGCCAGAGAAGTGAGTGAAGAAAGGGGGTCATGGCTTGCCAACAGTCCAGCAATTAGTTTTTACATTGGTAGTTTTTTTTTTTGTTTTTTGATCTGATCAGCTAAACAAACAGCTATCACTGCAATATATATATATATATATATATATATATATATATATATATATATATATATATATATATATATATATATATATATATATATATATATATATATATAATGTGTATATATGTATATATATATATATACACACATTATATATATATATACACATTATATATATATATATATATATATATATATATATAATGTGTATATATGTATATATATATATATATATATATACACATTATATATATATATACACATTATATATATATATATATATATATATATATATATATATATATATATATATATATATATATATAATGTGTATATATATATATATATATATATATATATATAATAATGTGTATATATATATGTGTGTGTGTGTGTATATGTGTGTGTGTGTGTGTATATATATATATATATATATATATATATATATATATATATATATATATATATGTATATAGAATAAATAATCTGGCAGTTTTCTTTCAAGTGAATGGTTAATTCACGCTATAACTGTTTGAACTTACTGTGCTCTTGCTGCTGTAAGTCTGAACTGCTTTGTAATTTTAAAACACTTATTGATTTGATTACTTCTAAGTACGTTTAAGAGTGCTTTATTTGCAGTCCTTTAAAACAAAGTGCAGTGCTCAGAGAGAATTTACAACTGTAAATTTAATTACGCGGACAACTGATAAACAATTACTACACTGAATATCTTTAATTAATGGATGTTACAACTTCTTTTTTTTTTTTTAAAGCTTAGTGTGAAAGATTATTCTCACTTGTTTTGGCCGATGCATAAAGCAGACATCTCGCATTCATTGTTCTGTTTTTTTAATTATGCATGAAAAAAACAAAAACAAATGAAGAACAGAAACAAAGATGATTCTAAAATGTTAAAATGTTTGGGACATCCCCGCTATGATTCTGCTAGAGGTAGAAATTATACCTGCACAGGTGTGCCATTGTGCTCCTTCTAGCCTTTTCACCAAGATAGTAATCTCTGGACCCAGTTGGGTAATTCACCCTCCACAGTGACACAGGCCCTTCTGTTCATCATTAAAGTCTCTATTTCAATCATTCATTCAGTTGGCAATTTTTTTCCCCTCATTCATCCTGATCCAAAAGCTCAGTCACATGGTAGCTGAACAAGACAGCATCTGAAGTAGTCCAAAGAGAGGCTCGGCATCACCTTCGATTTCTCTGTGAGCGGTAATTAGACGGTCTGCCTCACACCAGGGGAATTAATCAGTGTGCAGGAATTACCTATGTAATTGACTGTGGAATCAAACCCAAACCCATCAGGGTCCATCATGCTAACCTTTTCTTTGCTTATTTTCCCCCCACACTGCCCCCGTTTTTAATCCCCGCTGCTGCTACTCGGCCGGAAGATCGCTTCGATGCGTGACGCTGATCGATTGCCTCGTCTTCGGCAGATGAAAAAATGCTCCTGCAGTTACTTTTTAAAAAAATCAATGGGTCAATATGCCAGTCCACTTTAATCACCTTTTACTGCAAACTGCCATTTGCCCTGTAGTCAATCCCTCTGATGAAAATGATAGTCAGGAGCAACGGTACCCAATCTCCTCTTCACATAAAGGCACTGACTAAAAAAAAAAAAAAAAGTTTTTGAGACTGCCAGACTGACAAAGGAGAGAAGAGTCGAAACTAGGAGGGGGTGATGCATGCTTGGTTAGTGTGATGTTTATTTCACCCAGAGAACATAAAGTGTTGTGAGTATGATTGTGTGTGTTGTGTGCACGCGTATGTGTGTGTGTGCGCGTGCGTGTGAAACAGGTCTAAAATAGGAGTGTGTGGGAGTTCTCCCTCCAGACCTGTCAACTGACAGACAGTTTCATGCCTCTGTGAACTAAAATGTCTCTGAGCAGAGTCCACTGGGAAGGAAGGACAAGCTATACTTCATTCAGTTTATTCACATTTACCACATAGACTGCAAAACTCTCATTTATTCATTTTATTAATTGCTGTATAAGTCTATTCTACCCTAACACATTTCAGAGCAGACATTCCAGAAACTCTTGATATCAGTTCTTTAAGCTTTATAAATGAAAAAAAAAAATATGTAGCACAGTGCCAGCTTAAAATGTGCCTGTTCAGCATGAACAGCTTGCAGCATGAGTGAAGTCACTTGAAGTCACTCGTGGAAAGAGGAAATGGGGCATGTCAGTAAAATGCACAGCTGATTCAGATTCTCAACATTTAGCTGCAATGATTTAAAAACATTGGTGTTGAACTGCAGTCCTGATGCAGTGGTGGAAATAATTATTTGATCCAACCAAAAATCCATAAAAAATCCATAAAAGTTATAAATTGATCTGCATGTCATTGAGTGAAATAAGTGTTTGATTCCCAAGTAAAACATGACTTAGTACTTGCTGGAGAAACCCTCACTGGCGAGCACAGCAGTAAGATATTTCTTGTAGTTGGCAACTCAAAGCTTCAGCTCCCTCCACAGATTTTCTTTAGGGTTGAGGTCTGGAGACTGGATAGGTCACTCCATGACCTTTTTGTGCTTCTTCTTTAGCCACTCCTTTGTTGCCTTGGTGCCATTGTCATGCTGGAAGAACCATGCATAACTCATTTTCACTGTTCTGGCTGAAGGAAGATTTAACAGTACATGGCCCCATTCACTGGCCCCTCAATGCAATGAAGTCGTCCTGTAGCCTCAGCAGAAAAACAGCCCCAAAGCATAATGTTTCCACCTCCGTGCTTGACCGTGGGGATGGTGTTCTTTGGGTCATACTCAGCATTTTTCGTCCTCCAAACACAGCGGGTCGAGTTGAATCATCTAGATGTTCACTGACAAACTTAAGATGTGCCTTCCTGAGCACATATTTCTTTCATTTCCAAATAATCACACCAACAGTTGTCACTTTCTCAACAAGCTTCTTGCTGATGCTCTTGCAGCCCATTCTACCCTTGTGCAGGTCTACAATCTTGTCCCTGACATCCTCTGACAGCTCTCCGGTCCCTCTTTGTCCTACACAAACACAGTGTTTGCCGCACATTTAGTTTATTGTGATCTGGTCACCCTAGGAGCAGTGGAGGTGACTGCGGTTCTATATTTTGAGAGTCTGCCACACGTCAGGGTTTCCCAAAGTGCTTGGGGACCCACAAAAAGGCTTGACTGTTATGAGATCGAACCAATACAGTTTGAGGGTCCAAATAATTTTAAACTCAACATTGAACACCCTCACGTTTGAAGCAATGCAACTGCCAAGTTTGAAGTGCCTATGGCTTAGTCATAATTTCATACATGTTGAACAGTAACTGCAGCTGTACAAAAATGTACAAAAAAAAGATGTACAAAAAAAACCCAAACCATGTATATATGCAACCAGCAATCTCCCAGTTTCTAGAGGAATGGATTTGTGCAACAGTCATCATTAACAGTGATTATCCCCCTGAAGTATCCTTTAAAATTCTGCTTCAAATCTCTAAAAGCATAAATGCTCCTTTGAACAACTGTCATTCTTAAAGATGCAATACTGATATACTTCAAAAACAATAATAGACTCAAGTCCACCATTTCAACACACTGCCATGTGACACTAATCTAGGGCCATTCAGTGGGAGAAGAATGTGCTACCAGCATCCACCTAAATAAATCTTGAAGGTTAGGACTCATCCCTACACGTTACGTCAGCCTGTAAGCAAGGCTCAACTATTATTTCTGTTCGAAATAATAGACCAGGGTTTGAATTACAGTTTTATCTCTCTGGGGTGTGGGTGAATTGATGGTAGTAAGGGTTTGCAGAGCCTACAAAAAAAGTTCATGTGCACATCATCACATCACTGAGGCATCCAGTAAATAACACCTCTACGTAGCAGATATTATCTTTCCGCGCACACACACATGCACGTGGGTGCACACACAGAGAAATAAATCAATCATTGACTCAGTGGTTAGCTGAAACATGGCTCAACTGAACTTGCTATAAATACATCACAATGTACAATATGCCACCACCAACAGAGGCATCTGAATACATGTGAGAGCTATTATTAGGTTAGATGGATAAGAGCATGTAAAAGTTCATGTAAGCAATTTAGCTTGAGTGTCTGTCACTCATTCTGTCACAAGTATAGACCCCTGTATTTTCATTACAATGCACCACAGCACATGATACTTAATACTTCTGTGTTTTCCAGCTATTTAGAGTGCAGCAATGTCCAGGGTCAGACAAAGGCCTTGCCCACTCCTAATATCAAGCAATCTGAAGGGGTGTGATTGTTACAGCTGGAACTCATGCGGTGACCCTGTCGTTCATCGATATACACCAGACAGCACAGATGACGGAAATAAACACTGCCTCAACAAGACTCTGCTATGCAGGAGATTCAAAAAACATTCCTTTTGGGTACTGTTGCTCTCAAATAACCAGCTAATATTTGTTTTGTTTCATATTTATAACAGATTTAACTGAGCTTTTGATTTCAAAGCATTTTTTTTTTCAGAGGGACGTTGGCTCAGAGTTAAAATAAATAAAGAGCAAGAATTTGTTGAGGCACAGTTTCACAGAGTCAAAAATAACTGTCAGGGCCCTGGTTCTGTTACTGGTCGGTGTATAAGTTATAATCAGAACACAGCTGCTATGAATATGCATTGGATAGGTGTATTACAGAAGACAGATCTAAATCCTGCAGCAGCTTGCTGTGCGCTCACAGGAGCTGTTTAGCACTTACTGCTGTGGGAGGCAGCGCTTTAGTCGACTTTGTTGGCCAGACGGATCGGTGGTGATAATGGCCTGCTGGCCTCTCCCAGATCCTGTTACACTGCTGGGGACACACAAGCTGCTCTCTATTTAGCAGCAGTCCTCTCTGCTGTAAGCCTAGACTGTAACAGGAGTGGAGGCCACTTCCTCTCACCTCAAAGTAAAAGTCAGAAGGAAGGAATAGCTCCTCCTTTGAAGGAAATCCACATTTTAGCCTTGATCCTACTGCTGTTTTATTTTCTATACATATAAGAAGACAGAAACTAATATATCAAAATTCCTGGTGCTGGTATACAACATAAACAATCTTTCCAAATTACTCTCATCAGTAATTTGGTATTTTAACTGCACCCTGTTGCTCTAAGATAATGGTTATTCCCCAGTTTTGTTTTGAGTTAAGAGAGTTTTCCATGTGGCTGTTTGCTGATAACAGCATCAGTCCAGATGGTCCTCCTTTGTAAACTATCTTCTCTGACAAGACTCCAGATAATTTGTTCCCCTCTCTTTTGATTGTTATTGTTCCTGTGGAAAAAGCCTGCTGTCACGGCTGGTGCTGGAGGGCAGGGAGGCCCCAAAGCAGGACGCAGGCAGGTGCGGATGTGTGCTACACTTTTATTCAACTGGCTGGCCAGGGCCAGCTACACAAGCTAACCACAAAAACCCGAAACAACTTGAAAACTCGAAACTAACACGTAGCCGACATCACATAGACGAACAGACGACAAGGGCCCGAACAAATAACAATGGAAAATCAAGGGCTTAATATACACAAGAGGACTGATGAGGAATAGAACACAGGAGGGAACACAGGTGAACCAAATTAACCTAAATTCACAGGGGGAGTAACTAAACACAAAACACAGGGAACACAAGACTGTCAAAAGAAAACAGGAAGTGGCACAGGGGAACAAGACGCAGACTTGACACCAGACAAGGACGCAGACCTGAATATAAAGCAAACACTGGGCCACCGTCCAGAACCGTGACACCTGCCTGAGCAGACATGCCTGTGTATGTGTGAAACCAACCTGCAGTGCAAATGTGGATCTATACTGTCTGTCTGCAATATATCAGTATGATCATGCATGCATCACGGATAGGTAAGGAAGTATTGCCTGTGTCTAGTTTGAAAAACACTGCAAAGTAATAAGCTGCACATGTCAGACTAAGGCTGAGTTAAGATAAGAATATTAAATTGTGAGACCACATCCAGCCCTCCTGCAGTGTGACAGTGGATGTCTTAATTTGTTATAAAAAATGGAAAGATCTGCAAATGAAGTCTGCAGAACACTAAATCATTAAGGTTTTCTATTTTCAGGTTGTACATTGCAGGGTGAACTCTACAGGCAGGGCATTTCACAGATGGATATTTGTTTGGTTGTCAAAGGGAGTGAGAGAAAGCATGTAATTTTGCCTGTCAGACACCTACTGTAAGCAGCATGGTGAGATGCTGATTACATTTTCTTCTTCAATCCAGACAGAAGAACACTTCCTGAAAGCAGGGGGACAATGACAGGCTCACAGTGTGCCCCTTACAGTGCGCAATGAGACAGCATGGAAAGCAGAAGTTATGTGAACATAGTTATGTAGAGGCCAGCTGTATGGTAAAATCTACATGAGAGCTTGATGATGTGATTAGCTGGCTTGTTTGGTGCTGAGGAGAGGGAACATGGAGTGCAGGAACAAGCTTATCTGCTGATTTAATAAAGAGAGAATATGAATAGATGGTTTGGAGCAGTGGGGCCTGTAACAATGACCGAGGGCTTAACACAAGTAAAACAATAAACACAAATATCTGAAAGTGGGTGAGCTGACCTCTATCTGGAGTCCACCTTCTGGTTTGCTTTTTCTAGGGTTTCATCTTCCCCCCTTCTGGTGCAAATGCATGAAATAAAGCAAAGGTTTCACAGCTAACTAAAGTTATCTTCTTTCTTTTGTTATGACTGCTTTTTGTGCCTCTCGTGAAAACATTTGGGGTATGAAACTTGGGAAATGTTTGCCATCACATAACAGCGGCTGGAGACCATGGCATGACCAGAATTACTGCAACTGTGTGCGGTGAGCTTTGCAGTTCTCATTGCCTTTGAAATGGTTGCTCTGAAGACTGGGACCAGGTCTGTGACCACTCACAGTCAGCTGCTGTCCTTAAAGTGACTTTGGCAATAAAACGGCAATAAGATGGAGTCAGTCTGCTATCGGTTTGTGCCTAAATGGGCTCAAGCTGGTAATTACGTGGATGCTGTTTCTATTAACACAGCAATTAAATGTGACAAATTGGTGAAAATTGCAAATCTTTTGTGATCTGTTGCCATCTACATACATAACAGAAATATTAACTACTTACATTCAGAGTCCAGCCAGTAACCTCACTGATATGAAACAGAAATTCCTCCACAAATAGTGGCATAGTTGCTACATATGCACTTGGCAACCTTGCTGTTATATAAGAATTTAACATGAACACAACCAGTTGGCAACCAGTTGAGTTGAGTCCCCTACTGCAAAGAGACATATTGCAGATGAACTGCACTCATCAGCATAGACTGACTCAGACCGATGGCAACTTGCTTGCAATCTGTCCGCATTTATAAATAAGATGGCAATTATTTGCAAACATTCAGCAATCTGTCTGAGAGTGATTGCAGTCGGTCCAAGTTGGACTGTGATTGTCTGGCGAGAGGTTGCCTCCCACCAAGTGACCTGATATAGGGCACACTGCTTTAGTTTGAGTACAGTTGCTGGTTCGTCTGCAAGTCACCCTGGGACCCACCGCCACACCAGTTCCCTCCTTTTCTTGCTGTTTCTGACTTAATCAGTATTATATCTGTGTCACTGGTCAAATATTCAGCCACCTCAAGACTGAGATACAGGGCCCACCTCCACAGTTTGAAGTCAACATCATAGCTGAACAATTCAGTAGCAACAGTAAATGCCTTGTTTTGCGCATATGTCCTCTATTCCCATTGCATAAGGCAGATGTGCCAGCTATCTGTATGCATATAAAGTGGGTGGTCATTAGTGCTGCGCTTTGCTCACCTGACCTAAGGGTATGTGATTTATTTCTGGAGCCACACATCAAAAAAAGGTTGCCTCTTCTCACACTGACAAGCACCCAATCTAATCAGCCTGAATGATGATGGGGTGGACCCATGCTAATTAGCATCGGCAGTCTGAGAATGGTGTAACAAAGGATACAGTTCTTGTCAGGCTTTGATAATCTTCTAGGTTCTCGTGTGGGATTTGTCTTAATAGTTGTAAAATGTATACAAGGTACAAATGATAGTGATAGTGAGCCTTTCTTGTTGAGAAATTTTGTTTTTTGTGAATGTGTGTGCCTGTCCTCATACAGAAAATGTATGAATCACCATGAGTACTTGAAGCCCATGGGCTGGGTGGCATAAATTCGTCAGAGCTCAGACAAGCTGCCCCACACACACACACACACACACACACACACACACACACACACACACACACACACACCCACACACTGCAGCGAGCCAAAGAACACAGCAACGTGCTCCAAATCTTAATGACAATCAGACAGAAATTCCAGTGCTGCTCAACAACAATACGAGGTAATTTGAGGAAGAGTAGAAACAAGAGCTCAAAATAGGCCAGCAAAACCAGCCATTCCATCCCATTTCAAGCCAGTCTGTTGAGAATGAATGCATTTGAGACCCTCAATGTTCAGCTGAGGCGCAGAGCTCTCAAGTAACACAATGAAAGCACTTCTGAAGCTTTTTACTGACATGCCGTCAGGAGCCCAGCATCTCATCTCGCCTTGGCAAGTGTGTTTATTTGCTGCAGTTTGCATTAATGAATGAATGCTTCTAAGGGAGCTCTTGAGTGAGACCAGAATAAGCAGCATGAGCTTAAGAGAGCAGAGAGCATAAAAATATAAAAACAACAGACGTAACAACAACACAGTAAGTAGGAGTTTTTTGAGCGACATGACCTGCAAGTTTAAAATTGAAAAGTTGACAGTAATATGAAATTCCTTTCTCATCTTTGTCTTCCTCATGTTGCCTTCTCGAGTACAACCTCAGACAGAGAGAACTTACACACCACTATTAATGATTTTCTGGTTACACAATAACATAAATGAAGGTATTTTGAAATCTCTCATATTTAGCTTCACTGTAAATGTCTATACATGTCTGCATTTAAAAAAAAAACAAAACACTGCAGCTTTTGAGAATTTCTTTTGAGCTAAAGTTGGCAGTTTGATGATCCTCACAAAACCTTCATCTTTTTGACAGGAGCTGAAAGAAGTGTGAAGGAGAGACGGGAAGAAGTTGAAGGAGAAATACTCAAGAAGCAAGCCGTGACAAGTGCTGTCCATTTAAAGCAACTGCTGTCTGGTATCGTCTGTGCTTCTCTACGGACATCTTCCGCTGACCTCACATTAAAAAAAACTCCTGCCTTCCTCTTATGACTAGTCTCTCTATCCCCTCTCCCTCCTTCGTTCCTTCCTTCCTCTCCTCATCTCATCAACTCCTCAGACACTGTGTCTCACTGGTGCTCCCATTATCTTGCCCAGGGTGCATCACCACTCCATCTCCCAGTAATGGATTTCCAATGCTTCGACCATCTTACCTGTCATGTGGTCATGTCTCCTTGCTGGGTAGCATCACTCTGTAAGGTTTTTAGAAATGCATGAATACTCTCTGTGTTATTGTACTCATCCCATCATTACTCACTCCCCAGACAGAGCAGCAAAGCAAGACCCCCACTCACTTCTCCCGCTGCACAGAGTCAAACTGATGAAGCATCTCATCACAAGACTGACTAGATCCAAAAGCTATTTGAATCTGAGCTATTATGCACCAATGTATTATAAAAGAGTAGAGAATGTACATTATTGTTCCAATCATTGCTTAGTAAGTGGCAAATGAGGTGCAAGAATTGAATATGGGGTTTTAACTGCACAACAATATGCCAAATTCCTTGATAGTTATGTGCCAGATTAAAAAAATTTTTTTTACTCGTAATCAACAGCATTCCCATTAGTTATGAAATAGCCAATTTGGACACCCTGTGCAGGCTTGCTTTCCTAGGAAAGAATCCGTGCACCATTACTGAATTCAAATCAAGTGTCATCTGATCTTCACTTCCTTACTTTTGTCTTCAAATCACTGAAAAAATCACTATCAAACACTAAATACATTCAGACTGTGACTGCATTCCATCAGTCTCTCTCTCTCACACTCACACACACACACACACACACGCGCGCGCGCAAATTAACAGTCACCTGAATGTAAGATCGGAAGTTTAAACAAGATAATTACAGTAATTACACCTCTGGCACAAAAGCACTGCCATTTCTGCACATGTAGGATTGCTCTATTGTTAAATATCAATCATTAGAAGAACCAGAACAAAGTTCAGCCCAATCCATAATAGAGTTTGTGCTAGATGGATGTAGACAGAGTGTGATTCATAGTCAGGCTCACACCCACACATGGCTTTCATTTCTGTGCAAAAATAAACTCTTCCAAAGCATATCATCAGCCAAAAAAGTACGTTGGTCATTGTATTCCTTGAGATTCCTTTACTGACGGTGTAAGACACTGTGAATGTGTGAATTAGAGGCTTACCTTTGGTGTTTTGGCACACTTTCCATTTCTGGCATCTTTTATGTATGCTATATCCAGAAGGTCTGTATCCTGTAAGCAAAAAGAAGAAGAACAGCAAAATCAGCTTAAATGGCAACCAATTTGAAATTTAAAGGCTTACGACCACGGAAGGTACTGGAATTCAAGGTGATGGAAAACATTTCAGAGACACTTTCCATTTTACAACCTGCCACCTCCAAACAGCCACACGTGCTTAAGGACACACATTAGCCTCAATATGGGATGTCACCTGGGAGTCATTTAGTGTAGACAGATGCTGCCCTAATGATGCTCTGCTCCACAAAAGTGTCTAATTAGAACAAAAGTGAAATGTTCCCATGTTGACTGATGACCTGACTAAATGAGTACTAGCTCTTTACACGTGTACACAAACACTCCAAATTGCTTTCGGAGTATTTGCTCATAAAGTCTGACAGAGGACTAGAGTAACATGCCATAAACCCAAAAAAGTACAGAGTGTTTTTCATGGCAGAAAATGTCCTCGCATGCAACATATTACTGGAAGATCTCCTGCCAAGAAAATTTTTTTTTTGCTATGCCATACCTTACTATAGCTAAGTAGATCTCAGCTGCATGAATGGTAGTCAGTGAGCAGAGAGACACGATGCAGTAGCCTGATGAATCAGCGTTGAATATCACTGTAGCTGTTAATCTATCATTGTCACTGTTAATCTAAACAGAACCCGTGGACCTGTTATCAATTCATTATTAGTACAGCAGTGTCTCAAGCCATCTCGAGTCATATTTCAACTTTTCACATCAAACTACTTTAATCCAGGGGCAAAGTGGGAGAGATTTCAAGGCAGGGGTACTTTTTATTAATTAAAAGTCAAACCCACGTGATTCTAAAGAAATTCACGTTGATGAGCTCTCCACCTATCTAGCAGGCCAACCACAGTAAAGGCATCTAATTCTATTCATGTGCAGTACAGTATTTATGTATACAAACCACACATGCAACATGCACCTATCAACTTATCTGTCTGTGTGTTCATGCCGCCATCACTCCATCAATAAGCTCTGCTCCACATGCTCATTTATAAAGCTGTAGCCCGTTAAACAGCGTGTAATGCGTTTAGCAATGAACAGACTCATGGTGCAATAGCACAGAAGGCCCTTGGTGCCTCCCCTCAGTCACCGCATCCCTTATCAGTCTGGATTATCACATCCTCCATCTCTCTGAGAGAGAACCAGAACATGAGGTGGAAAATTAACCAGAGTGAACTTTGTGTCCACTCAGCATTATCTGGGGAGAAAAGAGGCAACGGGGGCTTGACTCAATCTCCAGCCACAACACCGATATCTGACCATCTCAGATATGAGCCTGGTGGAAAATTGCACCTGACTAGTGTTCTTTGCCAAACTTGCTGCTAAAAAAAGAGGTTTTGTTATTAAGTATTATTATTATTATTATTATTATTGGCAGTTGGCAGAAATCAAAAAGGAAAAGTTATATAGGGACCACAGATTATTTTGTATTTCACCGTAAAGGCATATTTCACCCAGGCACAGCTGAGTAAGGTGGCAATTAGCACTGCAGCAACACAAATCGTTAGCAGACTAAATATTAAAATTAAAAAATACTGCCACCGTGGAAATGAAAGTACTCTTTTTAACTGCAATCCACCAGGGCAGGTTATTCCTTTTCTGCACTGCATGTAACATCAATTAGGCTGCCTCTGCTTGCACAGAGAGAGCCTCTGAGTCAAAGGTTAACGCCTACATTGGGTCTGGAAATGCCTGCCTTTGAACTCTCTTTAGAGAGCTGGAGCTCCACATGGGGGCCTGGCAGAATAGTGGGGCTTCAGGAAGTGGCTTGCTGATTCTTGCGGGTTCCCTCTTTGTGCCCGCCAGCTTTGCACAGTTAGCAGAGATCTAAGGCGGTTAAGAGTCATCAGCAAAGTGTTAACCTACAGTACAGAGATGACTCATTAAAGATGAACTGCCTATGCAGGTGACAAGCTGCTCACACTGTGTAAGCAATAAGATGAAACATGTACATCCAAAGGCCTCAGTGTGCAGAGGCTCAGTCATTATGCAGCTGTAAATAAAACTGGATGCCAGTGACGGTTTATTAATATTGACTTGGATTTATTATTGCAGAAGGTGCACAGTTAGTTAATTAAAGCACTTTATTTCAGTCGTGCAGTCCAGCTATTACTTCTCCCATTTAATGTCTCTCGTTTATTTTCTATGACATATGTTCTTTATCAGTTCTTTTCTGTCATGTCTTAATTTATCACTCTCTGTCTCTCACGCCGTCTTTCTCGCTGTTCTTTCCCTCGCTCCCCAACCTCACTGCTTTTCTGCGTGCATCACAACAGTGAGCACGGATCCAAAGCCTATTAAGATCCGCGGCACGTCCAGGAACCAACCAGGGCCAGCGGGAGAGAAACTACAGAAATTAATGAACATGCTTAACCTGCACTGGCCCCGGGCCCTGCTTTCTGTGCCTGTTTGTCTGTCTCTGCTGTGGAGCTACTGTTTATGTAGTGTTGGCAACACGCTGCCTTCCTTTTATAATTAAACGCATACCAAGTAGCAAGAATAAATGGTGTGTGTGTGTTTTTTATATATGAAACTTTGTAAGAAATTCAAAATTCATCTGGGACTCATTTTGGTGTCAAATGCTGCAGGCACTTTGTATATGTAATATATACGCCATGTTTTCATGGAAGATTTTTCACATGTGTGTGGAATGCGATACATTTGACTCAAGGCAAGACGGGGAAGAAAAGTCTGCTACAAAGTGCTCTGAATAAAACAGGGTTTTTTTTCATATCTACAATGAGGCTGGCAGAGTCAGACCAGGGTGGGTGGTTGTATAACAAAGTAACAAAGCCTTTTGTTGCCCTTTGAAGCAACAGCTTTTCCCAGCTTGACTGGTACAAGCAATGGAGGGATGTGCTGATGAGAGAAAAAAAAGAAAGAAAGGTTAAGGAAACATGGGATGGAAGGCAGAGACTGAGACAAGGATAAGTGGAAGTGGGGAGACTGACAGCCACAGCTCATTTACCAACAGCATGCTTGACAGCCTCCAGGGTTCACAATGGATGTGCACTCCACAGGGCTCAGGGCCTCTGCTGAGCAACGGAGACAAGGAGCAAAAGAAGCGAGGGCAGGAGGGAGGGACAGATGAATACGCACAGATCAAATTAGAGAGCTGGACTGTTCTGTACCAGGACCAGTGTAGAAAAAATATAAAGACAGTTGCACTTACTGCTACCATGACTCCTATATTTAACCTGCTTTATAATAACAACAATATATGTAACAGTTAAGCAAATCAAAAGAGATCGCCAATCCACTAACAAGCATTTGAAGGTTAGTGCCGTGTTTCATCTGTCGCCCTGTATGTGCATGTCTTTAATCAAGTTGCTGGCCAGTCAGATTTGGTTTGTTTCCCGAACTGCTGACTAGCTCAGTCTGTGTGAAATTAGGTTACACAGGCTGTATAACATGTCAGGACAGACCCTAGCCCCTTTATGCCACCTCTTGGACTAAAATAAGCTCTTGTAAATACAGTATTGTGACCGTGTCTAGACATGTCAAAAAAATACACATGCACATGTAAGAATGTGATAAAATAAAGCAAAAGAAAAGTTGAATTTAAGCATTATGCAGAGATATAGACCCATAAAACCATTGCGTAACCAATTATACTGCCGCAATCTCTATATAATGTTGTGTGGATGAGTGTTTGAAGGTTCACTGACTCAGGGTCAACGGATTCTCGGCACAGATGTGAGAACCGGGGCTATTACCTAAAAGGAACAAAACACACTAAAGCTCTGCAGGTCCTGAGCTTGTCCCTGTAAGTGGCCCTCCAGTGACTCTCGGCTGCCAGGAAACACATACTGTTACGAGGGAAAATGGTTCGTAGAGAGCTCTGCTTGAACTTGGTTGAGAGTGGCATCCACTCTGACGCTCTACTCCTGGGTTCCTATTGTGCACTTCTAACAACCCGAACAGTGATAAAGTCACAAACCTCCTCACCTGAAGTGGCTGACTGGAGAGAGAGCAAGCTGCAAGCAGCCAGACCAAAGAGCAAAGGGCTCGAAAATATGAGAAAAGTAATTTTTTTTGTAGGTTTTGCATGAAAACTTGCATTGAGGCACGACAGAACTTGCTTTCAGTGCTCTAAGAAGGCTTAGTAGTTACAGCACACTAGATAATTGAAATCATTCCATGGATTAAATGATTTGTTAGGCAGTATAAAGAGAAGAGTGACAGCAAACATAGGAGAGACATTAGGTTTGGCATGTGACAAAGGCCTTGAGCCAAACTGCACTCTGCCATTGCCGTAAGGCTGCCTGAGGGCATATTTAAACTGAGCAACTAATTCACTCTGTTTTTCATCTGTCTGCCGTGTTCTCTCTCTCTCCAGATCCCTCCCTTCCCTCTCTTCATCTGCAATGTAAAAAAAAAAAAAGAAACTGGACTGTAAATCAATGGTCGGCCAAACACTTTCCCTTTAGAATTCTTTAGTTAAATGAACTTAAAGTTACCACTGTTGTTCATTTTTCCTTGAGCAATCAATGGCTAGTGGTCATATAAAGGTAAAATCTGTATACAGGCTGCACTGTAGATCTGCACAAACTGGTTTTAAATATGCATGAGCTCAGGTAACTCACTTTTTATGTGGCGTTAAATGAGATAGACATAGAACTGTTTCAAATATTGGTGTGGTTAATCGCTAACTTCTAGCACTGCACAAATCTGCATTTTCCAAAGGGCACAGTCCTCTATCTCTGAGAACAGATATGTGGCGTGCTGGTCCCGAGATCTCATGCAGCCATTCCTACCAGCAGAAATGGCAACCTGTTGCAAGAGTGGTTGAAAGAAAATAAGACTGACACACTCCCATGCAGTCTAAAGCACTTTAATTAGATTGGTATATAATATTCTTGTATTATAAAAGTCACTTTTAAATTTAGCCAATCCTGTTCATCCCTGATTGGTCAACAGTAATCAGACTACAGAAGATGCACTACTGTTCCTACATATTCAGAATCTGCAGCCTGTTCATTCAGCCTATGCATTTTTTGCATTTCTTGAAGTGATTGCTTTCCCTTTATTAGACAAAAGACATTTTAGAGGTGACATGAAATGAGAACAAAGGGATGAGGACGAGACATGCAAAAACGGGGGGACTGTGATTCCAGCATCATAAATTCGTACCCAGCAGGGGGAAAAAAGTCCTTTTGTATTTCTTTCTTCTAAAGAGAAATTGATGGGTGAACAGGAATAAAGAATTTTTTTTTCACATTTACCAGCATCTTGCCACCCACTGTAAGTTCTGATTAAGCCATTCTTGCTCATGTATTTAATTATTTTTCTTTGCTTGTTTTGTGTATTGAAGTATTTCTCTGGAGCTAGAAAGTATTCTGTTTTATTAATTTCCTACTTTGTTCAACTTCTCTTTCTCCTCTTGTCACACTCTATTGGAAATATTGTAAAAAAAAAAAGAAAAGAAAAGAAAAAAAAGAAGCAATTTTCTGATCCCTTAACGACTGGTGCCTTTCTTGCTATCACCACGTCCAACAAATTCTCACCAACCTGCCTTCTTATTCAGCCAATGCTTCACATACTGCTCAGGCACCGATTTAATGCTTTTTTTTAAAATGTAGGTAGACTTTTACAAAAACAGCAGGCCACGTAATGGGAACAATACGGAAAAAAACCTGGAAAGATTGAAGATCGACCCTCTTTCAGAATGCAGGATGCTCGCACTGAAATTCCATTAAATAATTATTGTCAAGCAGATAAATATAAATTTAAATGTCATTTTTAGCAGGTTGATAAAGTACAACGAGAATCCGTTTGGCTTGTGGTCAGATTGATGGGAAGAGGACACAGATATTGGAGGTCAGAGGAAATGGGGGGGGGCGTTGTGAGAAAAGAGAGAGGGGGGAGTGGCTATGTGGGCAACAACAGAGACGTATGGCTGCGGCTGATAGTGGCTATCAGCAGCCGACACGCTCCACAAAATAACCAATGCGGAGATAAAGGCTGCAGGAGGTTTTGCGGTATAGATCAGCGCACACATTCATGCTCACAGACGTCAAATAATGTGGACAAATGCAACACCATAGGCATTAGCACATAGGAGCCTGTACATGCTGTATGCACGCACAAACTCTGGCTTGTCTCTCTTGTCAATCTGTAGCATCTGCAGTGTTCAGTCATTGCGAACACTCAGGGTGTGATTGTGACCGGCTCTTCAGCTCATAGTGGTCACCAATTTCCTGGGAGTGTGTTCAGCCAAGCAAATTCTGGGCACACACTCACATACGCAGTGACGGATGGAGTGCATTGAGGGGTACTGGAGGGAGCTAAGTCCTCTCAGACAGATGTAGAACAGACTAGCTTAACAAAGAAAGCAAAGCTGCTTCTCTCATCCGTCCATCTTCCCGTGTTCTTCTCTTATCTTTGTCATCATTCTAGCTGGATTTTTGCTGCCCCCCCCCATTCCCTCCTATATTCTGTCTTCTCTCGTCCAGCTCTGCGGCACTGTCTTGGACAAGTGCCTCTCCTTTTCACTCACCTCACCTAAAAATCTGCCTCCCTAGGTCCTCCCCCCCCCCTTGCCTCCCCTTTGTCTGCTTAGATCCAAACAGCAGTTGCCATGTCTATGGATGACTGTTCACATCTTGTTATGTCTGATACCCCACTGACACACACATGCTAACACACCACCCACCTGTCTCATCCTCCATATTGTTCTATCCTTGCCCCACCACACCATTTAATTCTTCTCTTTTATGTGTCTTGCATCCTCCAGGCAAACTCTGGGTGGCTCTTATCTGTTGCACTGGAATGTCTGAGATGCCCCCAGAGGAAAAGAATGCAGGAATGCATAAACGCATGCACACATCCAGTACACACACAGACACAGACACATCAAATCCCCAGCAAGGATCAATTAAGGTAATTAAAGCCCAGATAAGACACAAAAACGGACACTAAAGGATACAGACACATGTAGACTAAGTCTCACACAGATACACACACACTACAGTGCACTTGTACAACTACAAAATACGTGTTGATGTGTTAACTTTCTTTCTATTCAGTTCAATATAAAGTCTCCTCTGGGCATATGCACAGTAAATCCTCACATTCTTCTTCAGTCCACTACGTGTCTGCAGGTTACAGCAGTAACACAAATGAAACTCAGGCATTCTGACAATGACTAAAAGGTACGTTCAACCTCAAGTCTATGAACTGAAAGAGATCAATGTGTCTGTGTGTGCTTGTGCGGGGTTTTTCCAGTGAAGTCCTTTGAGAATCAATACCACTGGCAGATAGAACGCAGTTCTGGCCTTCATCTTTCACATCACCTCATTTGGACACCTCTTAAGTGCAAACCATGGGCCCTTTGAAGTCATGACAAAGCAGGAGGGTAGGAGAAATGCATTTCTCACTTTCTTTCTGCAGGCAAACCTCTCTGTCTTTGTCTCTGCTCCTCCAAGATCCTTTTTTGAACAATCCGCACTTAGTCTTTCCTTTCCCCTGTACATGGTTTTTGCTTAAACTATAGCAAAAAAAGTACAAGTAAACACTGTGGTAGGAGAAAGAGAATGCATGGCAGCAGGAGATAGGGCACTGGGTTTTCATGGAAAGCTGCAAACTTTCCTAAATATAATTTACTCCTATACCCATGTACCTGTTTTTAGTTCAGCAAGTTTAGCATGTTAGCATGTTAATATTATTGAGACTGATGGAAATGCTGTAGTTGTGCAGCTATTTGGTCATAAATCAAAGTACTGGATGAACTGAAAAACTAGCTAAAAGGTGGAATCACTCAGG
Organism: Pterophyllum scalare; assembly: GCA_024447675.2. Lineage (NCBI taxonomy): Eukaryota > Metazoa > Chordata > Actinopteri > Cichliformes > Cichlidae > Pterophyllum > Pterophyllum scalare. Next base: position 63,126 of record JAMQGT020000892.1, read on the forward strand.
TTGATGAGACTGATTGTCTGAGGGCCACAAAGGTCAATAACTGTCAAGCTAGAAAACTGTGCAATGTCAGCATGGTGATGGTATTAGCGCTGAAGCATTACCAAAGTCAGGGGGCTTCATGTTGAAGACCATTAATAAGTGTACAGTACGCTATTTAACTTCAGTCCATCCAATACAGTCTGGGCATTGTACAGCCCTGGGTCACATCCACGTTGGTTGTCCCTGACCGGCCTGTGGGAGGTGGAGGTGAAGAGAAGATCACTGTGTTTAAGGATTACAATTTAAATTGCCATTATGAGACTAAACACACAGGAAAAATACAAGAGCATGACTGATGCAGAGCGGGAACGGACATCTGAACCTCTGCTGCAAAAGCAACAAGGCCTTTTTACCAAGCCTTAGACACTGAAGGATGGAGCAGCCAAAACCAGCTTTGTGATTTCCCACAAAATCACACAAAAAAGTAACCCATTCTCTGGTGGGGAGTTCGGTGGCCTCTGCTGTGCTAATATGACCTGAGAAAAAAGAAGCATTTGAGAACGGGCCCCTCTCCAGGCAAAGCGTAACAAGACAGATCAGTCTGGAGCTTCAGTTCAAAAAATAAGTGAACAATTCTGACTTTTTCTTTTTGGCTCTGGACGACAGCTGTGATGTCTGTGACACAGCTCTTTCTATGTGGGATAAGGAATGAGTTTGAGATGATGGAGGGGCTACAACAGGGAGTGATGTGTTCACAAAGTAACTACATGCTTGGATAGGTTGGGGCTGAAATGGTTCAAAACGGGAATGTTGATTGAATAGTGACAAAATGTTGGTGTTTTTACTATTCCTATTTCTCATTTTTTGCCTAATTGTAACATCTACCCGTACCAGTAGCAGTTTACAAAGAGGTAAAATTAATATTGAGTGTATATATATATATATATATATATATATATATATATATATATATATATATATATATATATATATATATATATATATATATATATATATATACGTGTGTGTGTGTGTGTGTGTGTGTGTGTGTGTGTGTGTGTGTAGACTAAAAGGAGGAAATAGATTACATAATGAGCTATTTGAGTTCAGTGTGGTTCATGCAAGGCTTTCAGCCTTTCTCATGTTGGCAAACAACATTGTTGTTGTGGTCTGTTAATGGCTGCTGCAGCCACAAGGCTTAGTGGTAAATAAATAGACATAAGAACGTGGTCCTGTGGAACCAGCTCTCAGTTTGAATTCGGGAGACAGACACCCTCTCCACTTTTCAGATTAGGCTTAAAACTTCTCTTTTTGATAAAGCTTATAGTTACGGCTGGATCAGGTGGCTGAACCACCCCTTAGCTCCAGCTCCCGGGGGACCTCTGATGAAGCACTGAACTTTTGCTCTCTACTCCCCATGCATTTATATGCCATTTTTGCATGTCATCAACTTTTGTCTTCCCCCTCCTGTAGTGTGTGTACTGTACTGCGCTCTCTGGTTTTCTCTTATCTTTCACTTCATCCCCCCCAACCAGTCACAGTAGCTGTGCCCCCTCCTGAGCCCGGTTCTGCTGGGATTTGTTTCTTCCCTGTAAAAAGGCAGTTCTTCCTTCCCACTGTTGCCAAGCGCTTGCTCACAGGGGACCATCTGATTGTTTTCTCTCAACTATTGTAAGACCTTTACCTAACAATATAAATCACCTTGAGGCAACTGTTGTTGTGAATTGGTGCTATACAGAAAATTAATTAAAATGAACTGAACTGAACATAATAAGTAGCACCTGTGTAATGAGACAGGTTCCCTGATCCCTGTGTCTTTATGTCATTCTGACTTTCACAACAACTTTTCTTTAACCTCTCAAAAGGAATTATTCTTTTTTTTTTTTTTAACTCAAATATCCAGACAGTTTCACTGTGAGTGACATTGTCTTCAGTTTAACTGTGCCTCTAAAGTAAAGACACGATTTCTAATGTACAAAATATTTTAATCAGCCAGCAAATTACAGTGTCAGCCCTGCATATGCATCAGGGCCTATTGTAAACCCACTGCCACTTAAGTGCCTTTTTATCCCCTTTTCCTGTCAGAGAAACCACAGGCAATTATGTGTGTTTGTCAACAGGTCCTTGTACTGTTAGATCCAAATAATAGAGGAAAGCCACAGATGCAAACGGATAATAATCAGTGGAACACAATGAGGCTGGAAAGAGGAGAAAATCTGCCTGAAAGGCTTTACCGCCACCCTGACTTCAGCTGTCTGTTAATGTACCGCTGAAAACTAATTCATCCAGTCTCTCTCCTCTTCTCCTCTAATGAGCCAGGTGTTGTTCTTCTCCCTTCTGCCGTGTCACTCTCTCGAGGAAGGCCTTTAGAGAGGAGCTGGTATTTTAAGTATGGCAGACTGCTGTGCTTCTTTTCTTACCCCAGAGCACCTCCAAGCTGTTTAAATTTGATACCTTCATATCATTCCACCAAATTGAATTGACTTTAGTGGGAAAGAAAGGCGAGTGACCCACATTTGTGACACACTTAGTTGCTCGAGCGGAAATGGAACAGTGCGAGCAAGGGGGGAGTCCGCGAAAATTTAGGGATGGGCGATGAAGTGATTGCTTGGCAGAAAAACATTCTATTCACTCTATTTAACAGTCAAGAAAAACAGAGGTGACAGGTCGTATCTGCAATGGAAGCAATGAATAACATTGTGATACTGGGTAAGATTCACCGACAGACACTACACAAGTCATAGAAGGTTATGTACTGATTTATTGTACAGATATTGGACAAATCTTGTTATATTGTACTTTATTTGGCTTTGACAAGATTTTTTTTCTGCAAACTTTGATTCCATTTGGAAATTTTTCTATGTAGAGATGTTAATAATGTGAAATAAAGGCCAGAATTAGTCCCTCTGCGTGCTGGTAATAAGCTTTCTGGCACGAACATTTGGAAATGAAGAGGCAGAAGCAAGATAATTGCTACAAAGTACAAAGGAATTCAGCCTAAAATGAAAAACAGCAGGGTAGCATGAAAACCCAGAACCCCCTGGCTGGTGTGAATTAGAGCCATCTTAAACATCACAAGCTCATCTAATGCAATGAATGCAATTAGTTTCAATCAATAATACAAAGTAAAATCTATGTGAGAGCTGCAAATTCTGAGAGTAAACACAAGACATGCAGCCCTCCCTCAGCTCATAAATGATTACAGAGACCGACTGACAAAAAAAATTACTCCTTGCTGTCTGTGATTTTCTGTACTTACCATGCTATTGAACACGCTACACTCTGTATCTTTGAAATGGAGTTAAAAACTGATCCTTTCCACTTATCCACTTAAGCAACTGGTCATTCATTCATGTGTAGCACTGGAAAGCAAAAAGCATATAATTGCCTCATTAACAAATGGGACTTGCGTATAAGCTATGCAGTGTCCTGTTTCCTGTATCAAAATACACTTTATTGAGGCCTTTCAGTGAAATATTAGTTAAGAGAGGAGGACAAAAAGAGGGAAGAAGGGAAAGGAGAGAAAATCTATGCATGCTCTGAGGTTCATAAATGAATGCAAAGTGCTTATGTGCAGTGTTACACAGAAGGAGCACACTGTTAAGTGTAGTGCATTTTCTGTGGTTGGTAAGAAAGCAGAATGACAGAAGCAAACAGTTTCAGGTATAAATGAATACATGACGCCATGTGTGGAAGAGCATCGATTAATTCGTGTAAAACTTCACAAACTGCCGGGAATGTACCGGAATTACTATCTACTTCATGCATGCCTTTGTGCAAGAACAACACATTAATTAACTCGGGCTTTTCAGTCATGACGATTCATGTGTTATTAATCATCATCTTCCTTACAGTCACGTCTACAGTTTATCAGCTGGGCAAACAAACTGAATATTTGAATAATTATTTTGTTGAAGTCCAGATTTCAATTCCCAAAATGTTAATTAATGAGTGATTTTTCAGACATGAATTTGCGTTTGAATTCATGATAATACTAGAAGACAGAGAGGGGACGTTTTTGTAGTTGCTCTCACTTTTAACGTCTTCTGTTAATGAATATACTTTTAACATGAAGTAGTCGAGTGCCTTTAACAAATGACTTCAAACATCACATGCTTGGAATAACTTGCAACTTGCAACTGAATGGATAGGCCAAAGACAAAATTAAAACTATCTATAGTAGTTGTGTATGGTCCATCCATCCATCCATCCATCCATCCAATTCAGGGTCGTGAGGGGAGCCCTATCACAGCTGTCATAGGGCGAGAGGCAGTGTACAATCTGTTGCAGGGTAAACACACAGATACAAAAAAAACATTCACCCTCACATTCATACCTACAGTCGATTTGGAATCATGGTCATAGACTTCTCATTGTTATTTTAATAATACTGAAACAGTTAATGACTGTTTTTGAATCTGTTCTTTGAACAAACCCCCAGAGAGCACTAACAATACATATTCCACTAATGACTCTGCCACTACAGCTTTGCCTTTTGCCAATTTTACAACATTCTTCCGCGGCAGAATACAGTCATTTAAAATGTGCTGATGATTATTCTTTTAATTTAAGATCCCCCTCTTTTTGTTCTCTGTGTCGGTGCAGATGAAAGAGTAGATGAAGCGAATAGGAGAGCTTCAGTTCTCGGTGAACGCCTGATCCACACTGCACTGTCAATAACTAAAATTTAAAGGAGGAAAGTTAAATGCTTGACAAAAACAAGATTTATTCTCAGTATGTCAAGCTTTTGGCTCAAAAAAAAAAGAAAGAAAAAAAAAGAAAGAATAAAGGACACATCCAGTGATTTTTTTTGTCACATTAACACGACAGCAAACCGATGGGCAACATGAGGCTGTGCTCTGCTCTATTTAGGATCTCCCGTCAAAGCACGGGATGAAAACAGGAAGGAAGTGTGTTCTCTTACTGAGAGCTCGTCTGCAGTGGGACTTCAAAGTCTATTGGCTGAATGCCTTTATTTGAAAGGGCTCCCTGAGGAAAGCAGCCACCTGGCTTGGAACACTGATGGCAGTCATATCACAGCAGCAGGGGGGGTTTTGAGTACTTTGCAGTATCAAAAAACAAGCTGCGTGGATTGGATTGTCATGGCAACTGGGCTGGGTTAGTGTTTGAAGTGGAAGGATGAGAAAGGCAGAAGGAGGAAAGAAAGAAAGAGAGAGAGAGCGAGTTAGTGTGTCTCTTTGACTACCAGTGACTCACAAAAGGCAGGGCTCACACGTTAAATGTTGTTTTGTTCAAAGCAACAATTTGAATATCTAAGCTATGAGTTCTCTGATGTGAGTCAGTGTAATTAAATCCATCACAGCCAGTTATTGAGAAATTTAAGTCATCCCTTCTCATCTTTCTACAAAAACAAAACAAAACAGCAATATTAAAGCTACTGTGGCCATCTGTAAGCTCTGATTTCATGACTACACAATGTACAAAGCAACACGCACACCACAGCCCTGAACGCTTTTTATTGACCAGTCCCGTAAAGTCAATGTCCTTCTGTAATCTGATTGAGAAATGCTCTAGTGAGCTACTGTATGCGGACTCGCTCACGTTGACGTCCAATTAGGGGGATAAGATAAAAGAAATCTCCTTTGTACAAGATCTGCTCACAGTGTTTCACCAGCATTTATCTCCATATTTGAGGGAATATAAATGGGTGGATCAGCTGAGTCAACATATTTACATCTCCCTTTGTTCATCTGCTTTGTTTCTAAGTAGGTCAAATTAATGGAAAAAGAAAGCGACAGTAAAAAAAAAAACAAAAAAAAAAAACATGGCGCACGATTACATACGAGTGCAACCTGCCCTGGTTAGAAAAAAGCCTGCATCATCTAGGACTAAACGATAAGTCAAGGCTTCACACAAGTAAAGGCTTCAGTCTACTAAACTGTTGTGAAACTAATGTTTTGCACTGTGGACCAACTACAACACATTTTTCTCTGAGACGTTCCCAAGCAAAAATGATGAAGTGAATGCGCCTGTCTCTTGAAATATGTCTTAGCATCCTTCATACACCTACACTTTCATCATTTTTTCAGTAGACAACTGATTGCAACACCGTCCATACCTTTACAGTTCTTCTTGATACGGGAAGCCTTCGTTCCCCTGCCCTTTGACTGAAGCCATTCAGACGGTGCCTACATTATATTTTTCATACGCATTTAGATGTAGTCAGAAGAAATGTCGGAACAATAAAAAAATAACAATAATACAAAATAAAACACAAATAATAAGACTGATTAGAAATTATACACTGTGTATAATTACACTGTGTGAATAATCACCTGCCTTAATATGAGGCAGCAAAACAAGAATAAATAAAGTAGACAGTAATTTTTCTGACACGGAGACTTTACTGGTCCTGTACGCTTGCACAGCCAGGCTGGTGTTCATGAAAAAATAAATAAATAAATAAATATAAACAAGCTGACACTGACTGATTCAGCAACCAACAGCTCAGTTCTGTCTCAGCTATGCAAATATCTAACTGACAGCTGCAACAGCAGCCTGGCCTCCGTTGCACATTTCAATCTATTCAAATCATGGCTGCGTCAAAGTGACAACTCTAAACTCCTGCCTGAGGGCCTATAAGCTACAAAGCTTATAGGCCCTCATTCTCCTGACGTTGCATGTTAAAGGTTCAAATGTTCAAAGTTCACATTTGGCTCAGTTTGTTTGCTGCCTGTGGTAAAAAAAAAGCCCCTGTTTTCTTAGAAGGATAATGTAACTTACATGTAATATATAAATATTTGAGTTTTCTTCCCCAGGCACACAAAGAAATCAGAAAAAAAGCAATCTGTGTAAGCAAAGGCAAAGTTTTAAATAGTGGATAGCTGTCATTTTGTAAAGACAAAAATATATTGTTGTGAAATAATTTCCCTCAAAGCGCCGCATTTTAATTTCGGGCAGCAAAAGCAATATAAGAAAGAAGAGCATGTCAATAAACACAGTAATGACAGAGGCAGAAACAGAGTGGCAGAAACAAAGTTTAACAGAGAAGCAGACCTTTTAGCTGACTGGAGCCGACTGAGCAGCAACAAAGCCAATTTACCAGCATCATTCTTAACCATCCATCTCACTCCTCTGCATCAAAATTTCATTAAACCCTTTTGTTTAGCATCCTTAGATTTTTTTTTGGGGGGGGGGTATGCTTGAAATAACAGCACTTTGTTCAAGTGAATGGATGAAGACAGCTAAAGAGAATGGCAGGGTAATTATTTGAGTAAACTTCACTCAGAAAGCGCCCTTTCTTCATTCCCTCTTTCTGCTCTCCGACTTCTGTGGCTACACCGCCACCATGCAAATACTTAGCACGCGATCTCACACTGTAGTGTGAACTGAGCTAGATGAAAGGGCTCAGCACAAGAGAGAGATCAGTTTTGAATAAGTAGTGCAGAAATAGGCCAGCATAAATGTTATAAATACCTGGACCCACGAGACAATGGAAATCTTAATCATCCTCTTTATTCCGCTGTCATATTTTAAACAGGCAGTCAGACTACCTTCGATTAGGCCACCATAAAATGTTATCCATTGCTACACAAACACTTAGTCCAATAACAATAGAATCTCTTTAATTATAATCTCATTACGCCACCTGTGACTTACTCTAATGAACTGCTCTAATGTGAAAGCCACGATATTAAAATGTCAGTATACAGAATATAAGAATAGTGAACTGACAGTAAAAAAAATGCCCATTTACAGGCTGCCAAGGTTTTATGAATTAAATCATAATGCTACCAATTAAAAACATTTTATATTTACAGAAAAGTTCCTCACCAAAATGCAAAGTCTGAGGCAAAGACACAAACGATGAGGTCAGAGGCACTTGAGAATAAAATAATATGAGGTCAAACTTCTGTATGAGCATGTTAAGATGTGTTAAGGAAACATTTAGCGCTCACTGCATGACTGTTGGAACCAATGTGCACACACAAAAACAAAGGCGTGTGACTTTTCCCACACATAAAGGAAGAATGTGCATACAAAATTGAATGTGTACTAAATTTTTATGAGGCCACCTCTTATTATTTTCCATAACTGTATGTGCTAAAAATATATAGCAGCCATTTGTAACAATTTCCTGCCCTTGTGTGAACTGATGTGCTGTATTGCCTCCTGTTGTCAGTTTTTTCTTAGTTTTTTTGAGGGGCGGTTTTTGTTACCACTGTCAGGGTCCCAGGCTTCATAATTTTTTGTGTTCAGTAGTTTTTGTTCCGTTCATAATTGCAGAATCCAGATCACCAAATAAAACACGTCTCCCCCGACTTCTCTGGCGAGTGTCTCAGATTCGCATTTGCTGGAGTTGCGGTTCTGGTTTTTTTTTTTTTGCTGTCATCGTAACTGCCACATCTAATAGCTTGCGGCACAAACAGCGAGTTTATATGCAAATTATGAAATAAGACAGTGTTGACCGTGCATGGTTTTATGATTCTAATGAAAAGAATGCCTCTGGTTCACATTTCTGTCTTTTTGTGTACATGCGGTTTTCCTCGTGTATGCAGGGTTTTATGTATCTGGCACTTTGTTGGAGACACAAAATAGCTTTGAGAGAAACAGCAACAGCTTCTGACTGTGGCAAAAAAAAAAACACCCAAAAAACTCAGGATGAGTCTTGATGCAAACTAATAACAGTGACAGAATGCTAAAATTATGCCAGCGTTATCCTTTAAACATCAGCCTGAGCAATCAAAGTCAACATGTTGCTCAGAGGTGTGGCTCACTGTACTGAAGGAGTCCTTACAGAAGGAAAAGGGCAGGAAAAGGAAAACTGCTCAGGCAAAAAATGCACAAAAGAATCAACACCTTTTCTTCTTCACATAACATAATCATTCATGGTAATGATGTCACTACAATCTAAAGTATTCCTATCATTAACCCTTGATGGTAATACTCACTATGGGCCTCGACTCTTATTGTACCATTCAGTTGCTGCGGTATGATCATTAGCTACAAGCCATATTATCACTTTACCGCAGGGTCTTAACTCCTCTTCTGAACGGCCCAGTCACATCTGCTAAGACGCCTTTCTGTGTCTGTTACCCAGCAGACTCAGCCAAAGCTCTGAGATTCACACTGAACAGATTTGGCACCAGGAAAGCCCTTAATCAGACACAAGGACAAACGCCTCTAAAATAGCTAAGTCTTCTCTCCAGATCTGTGCCTCCAAGGTTTATGGACAAACTCCAGTTGTTCAGGAGAGGAAGCGAACACAACAATGTCCCTCTTGTTCTTTCCTTTTTTTGGGGTGTGTGTGTGTGTGTGTGTGTGTGTGTGTGTGTGTGTGTGTGTGTGTGTGTCGGCCTGCTTGAGCATGCATTGTTTACCAAACCAGCGCTGTGCAGTGGAGAAAAAGTTCTAATCAGAATTCAAAGAGAGGAACAGGAATAAGTCAAGCACAAACAAAGCCTTCTGAAGTCACCCAGGAACTGCTAATCCTTAATAGTTTGGCAATGCTTTTCTTCTTTTAACACCTTTCTTTTTTCTGCTTCAGAGTCTCAGCTCTGCTAAAGAGCTACCCATTCTGTTCCAAGTGCCAACATCCAGACCACTGTTTCTCCAAAATTACAGTTCTGCCACTGCTAACCAGTCAGAATGACAGTTTACATTCTCTTGCATTAGGGTGGGTGTCTCAAGCCAAGCTGCTGTCTGGGACACCTAATAAAAACTATCCTAGATTTACATTTTGTTTTAGGAGCATTTGCTGTTCCCAAATATCATGGCATTGAGCGACTGGTTTAATTGTCATAACACTGCAGTAACAGCAGTTTTAACCTGGAAAAAAAAAAAAAAAACTTACTGTATAATATCAATAACTGCATCCTGACATTTTGTTGTATGCTCCAGCCAGAGTTACACCCTTTATGTGTTTTCTGTAAAGCACTGACTCAATGCCTTATGTGAGTAATTTTGTGGAAAAATTTGCCTCAGCAGTCATGAAAAAATAAGTCAGCAAAGGCGCTGAGAGAGAACCTATACTTCTGTACATCAGTAACAAATATTGTGTGAGGTCGACATGATTTAATATACTATTTATAATTTTCCTGTTAATGAGTGTTGTTAGTATCCAGTGACCTTCCCACAAATACCCTCTAACACCACTAATATAAAGAGGTCCAGTTCTGAGACTGAAATTAGCTGGGGTGAAGCCTAGTAGACCACTAGCAGGCACAAACTTGCTAGTCATAGTGGCCACGCCCCTTTAATGCATAACTTGAAACGCTATTATGAAGTTTTTTAGAATTAGCTCCTGAGGTTTTGCACACAAATGACTACTAGCCATGAGACGTTAACTTGTCTGCTATTTTGGATGTGAGACAATCTTTGTGACAATGTAGAATCAAGTGAATAAGGCCCCAGTCACACAGGCCTACAGACTGGTCTGCAACCATCTGACAACCACCGGTCATGAAGAAAAAATGAATATTTCCTGACCGGTTGCAGGTGGTTGCTGGAGGTTGATGGCAGTCACTTGCAAAATGATTCCAAAAGCCCCAGTCACACGGGACTACCGACTGGTCAGTGACCCCCTGGAAACCACCTGTTGCTAAAAAAAAAATTTATTCCCGAACTGGTGGCAAAAACCTCCTTGTGATTGCTTTAGTTGCCAGCATACTGCTGCTGTAGGGACTGTGAAAGTGTGACACAAATTGGAAGTGGAGACCATTTATCTTCAAAGTAAAAGTTTAAGGCAAACCATCTCTAATTCTGGTTTGCATTGCACATTTTCAAGTTTTACTACCGCTGGGCTAGTAGTTAGTGAGTATTTGCAGACAAACACAAAAGACTACAGATAACCTTGGGAATATGCCAATAACCACCTTCTTTGCATCCAAATTCACCCAGGAAGAGCTAGCAATGTCCAGGAACTACCTGTCAACCAGTCGGGACAAAACACTTTTTGTTGTATCACATTCAGTATGGTGGACAACTCTGAACTAATGTTGATGTCGTGTAAGAGACCTTAATAGAGATCAAAGCTTTTTTTTTTTTTGTACTAGGCAGTAAACATGTTCCTTTCTACTGTAAAGCACTTTAACATGGGATTCTGCACATTAAAAAAGCATGAAAAGTTTATTTGAGCATAAATGAATATGAATATGAATCGGTCACAGTTGCAATCTGCAGTGCTAAATTTGGCAATCACATATCAACCTGACAGCATGCAATGTAAAAAAAAAATGTAGTCATAACCATTCCTTGTGATGGTGACTATGGTAACCTTCTCACGTCTCACTTATATTAAATGCATGTGTCGGGTGTCTTAAATGCTACACATAAATTAAATGCAAGCCAACATCTGAAAAGGCAGACTCGCCAAGACAAATGCAAAATGCCATTTTCTGTGACTGCAGTACACATACAGTCCACAGTCACACAAAGTCCAAATGGTGAAAACCCCATCACAGCTTTCACTTGCAGACTGATAGTGTGATTTCTTGAAAAGGTCCCGCTGAGCTGAGAGGTCGAACTCAGAATCTCGTAATTTTTCTGATGACCAAAAATCAACTTCACAAATTATGCCTGTAAAATTTTGGCATGCTTAATACAGGGTTGCAATGATATCATTAAATTGAGAAACAGTGTTGTGATTTCATTAATAATATGCAACATGTTTCTGGTCAGTTGAGGGTTTTTAACAATTACCTGGCAATTCTACATTAGCATTCTCTTAAAAAACAAAAATGTCAGCCTGATTTATGTCACCGAAGGGACTGATTAAGTCCATTAAAAGAACTGTTAGCACACCACAGCTAACAAAGAGGGTGTGGATCGTGATCGTCGCCGTCTTATGACGTCTCTTTTCCACTCGGTCTCTGACTACAGGTGCAGATGAAATAGGTCCCCTGTGTGCCACGCTATAACTTGGCAGGGGTCACAATTCACTTTTGGTAGATTGGCTACAGATTTATGCCTCGTTCCTACTCCCATAGTGCTGACAGAGGTGGAGAAGCAGCAGCCTCTGTAATCACCAAAAATTGCTGTGTTGGGGGAAACAGATGTGTAAAGTCTGCTTTGAGGGAGGAGAGGGAACTGTGTGTGCATTTCACATTTGTGCATCAAGTGCACCCAGAAATACAAAGCCAAAGGGCCTTGTTGTTCTTCTGGATTAGGTTGGTTCCAGGCTCATTCAGAAATGCCCCACACATTCCAGCAGACAACTGTGTGAGTCTGGTTTTGGCCCGAGTTGAACTGCCTTTCACCTTTGAACATCATTCAGTGCCATATGCTGAGTGCTTGTCCAGTGAATGTCCTGAAATTGGCACACTGCTGAAACATAAACCTCCTGAGAGAAAGTGTTTAACCTTTTTTTTATAACCACAGCCTGCTCAGGAGAGCAAACGAGAATGTGAGCGTGTGCGCACACGACACACCGAGTCGTTTATCCATGACTTTAGAGGACATTGTATCGACTCATGTCCATTACTGGAGGGTTACTTTAACCTTAAAGATAACTATTACCTTAACCTAAGACTAACCATCTAACCGTAAAACATGTTTTAAGCATAAAACTGTATGACGACGATTTTCATTTCAAGGACTCCATAATCTGACTCTGTAAACATATTTAGGTCCTCACAACGTGAGTAACACCTGGACCACATATACACACATGGGCGCACACACACAAAAACAATTATATCAGTTTCAAAGCAGCTACATTCTTCAGAATATGAGCGGGGGCCGAAAGGGGCCATGACATTTCTAAGGTGTGTGCTGTCGCATGGCAACCATGGCAACTAAAGCCAATGGCTGTTAATTTGAATGAGTCAGTCCACCTCTACGTGCTGCAGGGCTCCTCCCCTTAAAACAAGCCCAACCAACAAGCAGTAAAAATTATTTCCAACATGCTAAAAAAAGCACCTATTCACACACACCACAGTTAGTGTGTGTGTGTGTGTGTGTGTGTGTGTGTGTACGTGTGTGTGTGCGCACATGCTTATAAAGGTAAGGGTGTGTTTGCCCCTTGCGCCTGAGGAAATACCTTTTCCAAGAAAGAAAAGGTTCATTCCTAAGCGTAGCATAGTTTTACTAATAAAGCACATATTCTAAATTAAGAACTAGGGGAATGATGCCAACTTTTGAACAGTAACTGAGCTTTTCTGGTGAACAGTGACTCAGTGAAGTCACTAGAATATTTATGATGCTGCTGTTAATATATGTCTAATGTAGGATGGGGCTATGTTGACATAAGGTAACTGAGTTATTAATTTACACTGGAGCGATGGAGTTTCATTTTACAACTGATGTTATTCATACTAATGCTATCATGTGTGCAATCCATACCACTGAGAATATTATGTCATCTTTGTCATCATTATTGTTACTGAAATCTCTCGTTCCATCTGGGATTTTGTGTTTGTGTGCGTGCTCAAAACAGGGGATCTCTGGAGGTGAACGGGACCCCATAGAGAAACATCAAAATCCAGCCAAATGGACTCTCAAGCAAACACATACAAACATGGGAGAGTTATGACTGCTGTAGTTTACATAGCAGTGCCCTGTTTAAAAATATAGCAGCGTGCAGAAATGGAGATGCAGCTCACATCACACTGGATACAGTGTGCACCTGTTTCTATTCCCAGAGGGGGAAGAAACTACAACAGGCTATATTAACTATCCTCAACAATAGAAGCATTGTACAAACTCTTATTTTGGCAAGCATCCACTACATGAGGAAGTGAAGCCAAGAAAAAAATCATTGGATACAGGATATTTTAGCTCATATCCTGTAAAAGTTTCTTCTAACATTTCTTCCACAGAAGTTGAAGCTGAGTGTACACTGTCAGCACAAGTTACTATGACTACAACAAAGGCGTAAAGATGAAACCAGCAGAATCCTGGAGCCTTGAGTCATCAAATCAAAGGTTAGCCAGAAAGAGGAGGCAAGGAACATCATACCTAAACACATCTGACACTGACATCAAAACTAAACTTTGCCTTCTTGACCTTAAAATGTGGCTGAAATCCACTGCTGGTTCCGACTCTGACAAAAGAAATGATCACACGGTGGGAAAGACAAACTCTGGGATTAACAGCACAGTCAGAAGTAAATATCAAGTCTCGACTGTGTCTAAAGTAAGCTTTTTTTTAGTGCCTAAAGAAGCAAATTTGAAACAGCAAAGGTTAAGCTGTCACTGTCAAAGACACCTTACCTTGCTGCATGCTAATGGCTGCTTTCTTTATGCTTAATCATTTTGTTCAGGTAGGGGCATGGACCGGGAATCAAAATCCTGACATTTCAAGTGCAAAGCATGGGTGTTAAACATATGGTGAAAAGGGTTCAAGTCAAGTATAGGCAAAAACAGGAAACATAGAAGTATGCAGAATGTTCTTTATAATTGCCTGCATTTAGTTTTCAGTGTCTCTAAGGCCACTGTGTCTGTGATTTTCACCTCTAAAAGAATATAAGACTGGGACATCAAGTCTACAGTCACGCAGGCCTAAACAGCGGTTGGCGACCCCCTGGAAGCTACAGGTTGCTCGGGAAAGATGTGTATTGACTGGACGCATGACAAGTGGTGGCTGGCTGTCACTGCACTGCACCTAAAACCTCCTTGTGATTGTTTTGGTTGCCACGGAGACCATTTGCCTTCAAAATAAAAGTTGTGCCTTTTGAAATGTTTTGGTTACAGTGATGAAGCCTAACTTTTACTTTGAAGCCAAACAGTCTACATTTCCAGGTTGTGTGAACCTTTTCAGGTTTATCTACCAGTCGGGGAGCAGTAGTGAGTGTTTGCCGACCAGTCAGCATCTTCCATGCAAACTATGGGGAACCAAATCAATCTCAAGGAGGTTTTTGGTGCAGCACCCTCTTTGCAACTGATTGCACCTAGCAACAGCCAGCAACTGCTCACCAATTGGTCTGGGAATACATATATTTGGCAAACTGGTGGGTGACCCCCTGGAGGTTGTTGACCGATCTTAAGGCCTGTGTGAATGAGGTTAAGATGAGGGAGCCAAAGTTGTTTCAAAATAGCTATAAGTCTATTTTAAGGAGAAAGTGTGACTCAAGTTAACTTCCTGTCTACTTACATTATAAATAAAATGTATTATTAATATATTAACTGAACAAGGAGGAAATTCTATCTCCTGTAGCATTAGGTCAGTCTTGGCTAAAGATCTTAAGTAAATATTGTAACAGAAGAAAGCAGCAGTTTGCTGTAACTGGCCCTGGCAATGTGTGTTGAAAGACAGCGCAGTAGGCACACTGAGGCACAGTTCTGTTGTGCTGCTCTGAAGAATCTGAGGAATGCTTTTAGCTCTGCAGGCCATCAGACAGAGTCTCTCACAAACACACACATACACATAACAAGCAGGCAGAGCATCGTAGCTCGTTTAAATTGGTCTGTTCAACAGATGTGCAATACGACTGTGAATAAATGTTAGCAAAAGCACCAAGGTAGCTCTTATAAACACGAGCAGGCGCACTTCTGCCTTCACAGGGGCACACGGGAATACCGCGGGTGCCTTTCTTTATGCCCTAATAGAGTTTTGTCTGGGCTGTGCTTGGTATCAATATGAGTTATTATGCATGTGGCAGGACTGTTCTCAATGCTGGGAGACACGAGCAGACACCCACACACATAAACACACACACACACAAGAGCCTCATCAGTCAAAATCCTCGCCTATGACAGAGGCACAGGAAACAATGATGAATTGATGTCAGTGGAGCTTCTCTCAGTTCTTTTAGTGGACAGTCTTGCTCAGTGCTTGTTATCTCTGACCGCAGATTCCCACTTTTAACACGTGCCGTGCACACACACACACACAATATACATCAAAAGTGGTCCTCTTTTCTTTCTGTCTCCCTTTCCTCATTGATCGTTTAGTAAAACTGTAGTAATACTGTAGAACATCATCTCTTTTTCCACTTCTATTGGATTAATTTACAGTAGGCTGGCAGCATAGTGGGATCCTTTCTCTGTTGCATAACAGCAGGAAAAGTACAATCATGAATGACGTGTGCATGTGCGTGTTTGTGTTCAGAGGTATGTGTACAGAGGGGAAATCTCGTGCTTGTGTTCAAGTCCTCCAAGGCCCCGTGCTCAGCAGCTGTACATTCAAACAAACCGACCAGACTGTTAAAGGCTCAGCAGATTCTGCACATGCTCTCAAGGTTAAACTGAGAGGAAGTGCTTGATAAGATCGCTGAACGTGATAGCATTGACTATCTTAAATTTCCCTACTTTGTTCCTGGTTATTATGAAACGTTTTGCCATTACTGGAATGTAAGTAAAACACAATGCACTCCGCAATATTCTCACAGGTGTCAGGTGCAGCGGTGCAGGTGCACCGATTCAGATTTCTGTCTCCTTTTTAGGAAAGTTCTTTTAATAGTTCAAGTCAGAATAGGGAGGGAAAATTCTCTAAATTCAAACTCTCAAAAATCAAACTGAGATGTGTCAGGAAGAGCAAAACAAGCAAGATAAATCATGATGATCTTGGTAAAAGACAATCTAAGATTATGAGCCTAATCCTGCTCGGCTCCAGACCTGTCAGCTAAGGAGACAATTTCTGAGTGTGTAAATGCATCCCAGAGAGCGTGTGATCTCTCACTAATAATCCTAGGTGTACCGTGATAATTACAAAAGGAATGCCAAATGTGGCTGCCACTAATTCTAGTGGTGCTGCTATGGTAATAAGTACTGGATTGTGTAATGGCAGTAGTAAATGAAAAGGTCAATATTTTCAAATGACTGTCTTTTAAATACCTTTGAAGTGTTAATAGAGCAGGTTTTCAAGCCTGAAGCACTGTCACTACTCAATACAACATAATTCAAAATGTGTGGAGATCCCTTCTCTGACTGCTGACGAGCACCATGAGAAGAGATTATGCCTTATGCAGTTTGTAAAATGCAATATCCATTTTAGATTGTTTCTGCAGACGCACACTCAGTCAATTGTCTCTTTTTCTGAATTGTGCTCAGATTCATGCCAACCAAAGTGCGACAGTAGAGACGTAGGCAGTTTAGACTTTTGCCAGTCATCTAGATTTTACAACATAAACGACACCACAGATTCTTATACTTATACTGGGTTTTACATCCTTCTCTGCTCACTAACAGAGGTGCGTTTTTGAATGCGGGGTGTCGAGTCACTTCCCAGCATTACAAGGTTGATGGGTCACAATGTCGTGTTCTGTTTGCTCTCTGAAACTGCCACTGGGACTTGTTTGCTAACTTTCTATCAGTGAAATGTTTTTGAAAGCATATGAGGCAAGAAGGTGAATCTGTCTTTACCCTCAACAGTTTTTTTTTTGTTTTTTTTTTTTTGGGGGGTGGGGGGTGTTCCAGAGGTGTTGAGCCAATGCTGGATGCTGCTGATTTGCATAAAAGTGCCTAAACTTCAAATTTATGCAAATGAGCAGCAGGCAACTAAACACCTGATCTCTCGTAATGAAATGTGACACTGCTTGAAAGCGCTGCACTGACACCTGTGTAGATGATGAGTGAAAAGTGTGGAAAAGTTGGATCCTGTGGACATTATAATAGCTTTCAGCTTGACAGTACCACTGCGCTTAAAACTGAGGAGTCAGACAAAAAAAGGCTCTGTGAGAATATGCTGGGAAAAGAGTAAGTTATATCTGCCTGTCATAAAGATTACTGTGCCGGTCAGTCAGATATGTACAGACAGGCCAGGTAGGCCTTGTATCATGTATCTCAAAGCACTGTGAACATTTCAAAACAGAGATGAGGGAAACAGTTAGTGGTGCTGTGACAAGCTTTAAATTTGGGCTCACGCATCTGAAATTCATCTTCAAATGAAATCAGAAACCAAACCATTTGGTCTCCCTGCCGTTGTGCCTCACCTTGCTCTGGTCAGTCCAATACAGGAAGTAACCTTTGGGGTCAACTGTTAGAGTCACCGGGGTCACAGTGGTAGAATCCTGCCATAAAGAAGAAAAGACAGCTGGAGTCAGTGTCTGCTTACATCTGCACATCACTGTCTGAGTTCTAACATAGGTTATGATGAATGACTGCCTGAGTAAACCCATAAATTCATTTTCACAATCAAAGCATAGTTTGTTTTATCCACTTGCATACCAGAATCTAAAATGACATCAGAAGTGCTGTTTATGTTGTAAAAGTGGACCCAAGCCATTCCTTTTAGGGTACTTTCCACACCATGACCTGGCATCACCACAAATGACTGAGTAGCCTGGGGTGTGTGTGTGTGTGTGTGTGTGTGTGTATGTGTGTATTTGCAATGACTGTAATCATGAACTGCAAGTTGATTTGGAGTTGATGTTTCCATTTTCCCCTCTTGTAATGGACAAATGCTTTCCCACAGTTGCATACAGATTGCTCCAAGTCTCTCTCACACACACGCGCACACACACACACACAGTTTGACCCTGAGGCATACATGGCAACACCAGATATTATTGGATGCTTCTATAAAAAGAAAGAAAGAGCCTTTGCCTTTTTTTTTTCTGTGTCCACAGTGGCTGTGGATCAGCTGAACAGTAGCATATTGTCCACTTCAATCAGCCATGGCTGCAAGATCAGAGCGATGAGGACCGCATTTGCTGCACAGAACAAGAAAATCTTCAAAGTGTCTTCATGAGGCTCCTAATGATGTCCCTATCAGAGCATTTGGAGACAGAGCTAATGGGCTGCATCTGCTACACACTTGTCTTATTTGGGTGCGACCTTATGTGACTTGCAGTGTAGGATGCTGGGAGAGGGCTGGACAGCAAAGGAGCCTGTGCTGTAATGTATTTAGCCATTATGAGTCATTTCATACTGTCTAAATGTGACAATCATGGTTTATCCAATATAGACCAACACTGAAAATAGAGGAGGAACAGAAGGAAATGGGGAAAGAAGAGAAGTGAGCAGAAAGTAAATGAGCAGCTCGTTTACTTTTGGAAATGGTTAGGCATCAGAGGCATTTGCTACAGTGACATTTGCTATGGCAACCCACCATTCCCATGAAATCTATTACAGACTCAAGAGGAATCGTTTTGGTTCTGTTCACATGATTGCACAATCTTTGCAAGCTTGATTGAATGACAAAAGATGCACCTCATACCACTGAATGCATGCAGCATGCACACACTGTTTATAGCCTAAGGGGAAGGGAAAAAGCCTCATGTTTGCGGTTAGATATAGCATCTCAGACCAAATCTGGCTTATATCTCTTGATCTTTGCGCAGCCTACAATCCACAGTCCAATTTCTCCAATTTACTTTTCACCGATAAATATCTCTTTCTCCTTAGAAAAATTCAAAAAGTGATAGCGAGCTACATCAAAGAATTTTCAACAATTCATTTACATTTCCAGTAAACCAAGTCAAGAAGTCATTCAGCGGATAAGATGCGGCAATTGATGGATTGTCTGTCATGTCTGAGAAAAGAAGATGGCTCGAGAGCACTGGGGAAACTGCCTAATGATGTGAGAGCAGTCATTTTCACCAGCTTCTTTCTTAATGTCCTAACTCTCCATGGCCACCACTGCAAACACATTTAGCCATTATGGACTCTTAGCAAAGATTTCCTCATGGGTTTTCACATTTACGCAGAAACAAAAAGTACTTAAAGCTTTGTGGATTTAACTTCAGAGTGACTACCACCAGAATAGCACTTGCCCATGTTGTTTATTGTCATTGGACTATTTAAAGGATTTGTCATTAATGGGACAACATTAGGCAGCAGAGTGGCCTGCTTTTTGCTGAATTAAGATGAGATTAGTGACTGGCTTGCGAAGGTACAAACACCCTGAGGGAACCGATCCCAGGCAGGAGCCACTGCCATTATTTTTTAGTGAAGAGTCTGTACCATTAGCTGCCACCTGAGGGGGGGGGTGTTAGAGTGGAGTTTTTAGCTCTGCATATTTCTGTTACGTATGCTAATGACAAATTCTACTACTTTTAAGGGATTTTCTGCTCCCCCGTGGAGCCTAATAATATCTCATTCAATGCACACCAGATAGAAGGGGCTGATAGAACTATGAGCTTATAAAAATCTCTGTTTACACAGACCTAGCATCGCCTTTCACAAATTTTACGCTGTGCCCAGGTGTCAATGATACTTAACATGAAGGATTTATGTGCTGGAGAATCTGAATGCTTATCCTCCACTGTGTGCCAACAGAAAGCAGTCATTAATGCTAAATGTGCCATCTGAACTGATGAATGATAACTCGCCGAGGCAATATTTTACCCAAATCCACGATTCATGACTTCTCAAGGGACAGAAGCAGCCAGCTGTCAAGAAGTGGCAGCAACAAAAATACAAGGTATCTGCGAAGGTCTGTAGGAGGGAAGCTGCAGAGGTCTGAGGCCTGTGAGGCTTTTGAGAGGTTTCCTGATTGCTTTTCTGCTCTTTTACAACCGCCTGCAAGCATCGTGTGCTGGAATCTGCAGTCACTCTGCTGCTCAAAACTCCCGGCTGCTGGTTATGCAGTACAGTGTGCCATCCTTTAACAGTAAACAAAGCTTCACACCTTCTTTTTTTTCTTTTGCCCCAAGTGAATTTCAGCAGTTAGAAACATATCTGTAACTTCAGCTAAGAAAAAAACCCCAACATCATCACTGGAGTAAAGCCATAAATTAAAGATCATGCATATAATTTTTCCATTTACTGCATGCACAATTTCTTGCTCAAAGAAGTTCCAGTGTAGCCCAACATCCAAAGGAATGAAAAAGATGAAAATTATTTAATTCAGTCCTTTTCCAGTGAAACTCTTTTAGCTTTGCTCTCTCAGGCTGGCTGTATCCTCTGTGATTCTTTCCATGAAATGATACAGAAAGGAAAGAGGAAGGAAAGAGTGCTTGGGAAATAAACCAGAGAAAGTATCTGTGAGCGTGTCTGTGTTCGAGGGTGTGTGTTTTTGCAAGGAAAGGCCTGGTGAACATTTGGGTTCTGGAGATAGGCCCGAATGTACATACTACATGTACACAAACATGACTGTGAGAGGGGGAAACAGTCACATCTAATGAGCTGAAGGAATGGGCGCTCATTAGCAGTTCCTAGTTAAGGAAACTTTCTTATTTAAGCTTAAGGTTGATGATTGACAGAGTAGTGGGCTTGCAAGTGTGCATAATTTCCTCTCTGCCATCTGTACTGGCCACAATTCACACTTCCAAAACACTGTAAGACTGACGCCATCTGTGCTGCACTTGGCTCACCTGAGCTCAGTGATTCTGAACATATACTTGAGAGGACGATCTTAGAATAGTTTATTAATAAATTCCTCACTGTCTACATGTCTGATTTGATTTGCCTTTCAAAAGTACATCACAATATTTGAATAGTTGAGCCACTGTGAAAAAACAGTTACAGGTGTGCAAACCCCTCAGCGTTTTCACTGAGGGGGATAAAAGTAACAGATTTCCCAGAATGAGTAAGTAATCACGACTGTGACAAAATTAAACCAGAGGGACATGTGTTCATTCAAATGGCATGGGCTGCGAAAACAAATATCACTGAAAATCGCTTTCAGAACATAAATGCAGCTAAGATTAAGATATATGCAAATAACCATTAGGTACAATAAGCTCGTGCCATTTTAAACTCAGTTCAGAGGGCATGAGATGTGAACTTTCCACAGGATTATTACACAGAGTGTTGATTTATTGTCCCGGGAAAGCGATGTGCCAAGGAGTGTGTTAAAGGGCTACTACTATTATATTTTACTCAACAGCACTGTTAAATCAATTAAATCAAGGTCAGCTAGACCGACATACTACATAGAGATGCTACCAAAAATATTTTTTATTTATTTATTTATTTTTAAATGAGCAACTCTTGTCTAGCGGTTGTAGTTTGATTTGCTTGTGTGTGTGTGTGTGTGTGTGTGTGTGTGTGTGTGTGTGTGTGTGTGTGTGTGTGTGTGTGTTGGGGCGGGGGAGGGGGGGCAGAGTAGTTCATATGTTTGATTTTATGAGGGTTGCACACATTCTCTCACACAAGCAGTTCTAGACGCGTGCACTCACAGGCGCGCACAAATACAAGTACTGCAAATTGGATCATATAAACAAAGCACAGTAGTCAGTAGACACAGTAGCTGCTGCATTTCTTTCAACCACTAACGAAGAAGTCAAAAGCGATCAGTTTCTTGTCCGTGCGGATTCCTCTTACAATTAAATCTATCGGCTACTGTTGCATGGGTAGCCTATAGACTGTGTAATACATAGGCTACGTGCATGCAAATAGCGCGTGCAGAAATGATCTGACAGTGAAAATTGAGAAGAAGAAAAAAAGATTTACCACTGGCCTATCTGGCCACTACTTACATCATCCCATTTCATAAATTTGTTGCCCTTTCTTAGGCTCTCGGGCACGGACACTGGCTTGAGCTGCAGCGCATGAACTCCCGGCTGTGCCCCAGCCATTGGCTCATCTACTCTTCTCAACGCACAAGCTGGGGTGGAAATGAGTCACTTCACTCTCCTCTACTCTTGTGTGTCTTCCTCTCCTTTGTAATCTGCTTAAAAGCAGGCTGACGGAAGTCCACTACTGATGCCAGTATGTCATGCCCGCAATGACGGCGGCGGTGGCGCGTCTCGGCTTTGGAGAGCTGCGGAGGCGGACGCAGGCGTAGCGGACCGGGGCTACTCACTGACTGACTGACTGACTGAGCGACATGCAGCTGAAGACGAGGACAGATGAAGCGAGAGAAAGAGGGGGCAGAGAGAGAGCGAGAGAGAGAGAGAAAGAGAGAGAGAGAGAGAGATAAAGTGGTGGAGAAGGAGGCAGCATCTCAATGAGTTACACGTCTGATATCAAATTGTACAAGTCAATGCAGGGACAGGATCGATGCTTTAAGTGATCTAGCGCCTCCGTGCGTCCGTGGCAATACGACGGTCATTTACCGGTCCCAAGATAGACACAAATTAGAAGCCAGCAGTGTGAAAAATGTTAAGTAACAGTACACTCGCAGCAGGTGCATGCAACAGTGGCCCACGTGGAACAGTTAAATCACATATATTCAAGTGAGAGAGCAAAATGGAGTAACAAGAGGCCAACGGGAACCAAAATTATCAACCCTTTTTCAAAATCACACCAAAAATCAAAGTTAAACTTGATTCTTGTGCTCAAGTGTTCTCTTAATTTTTTTTTTTTTTTTTGAGCAGTATGGTATCTCGGCTGTTTCTCTGTCTGCACTCTTCCTTCCTTCCTTCTTTCTGGTGTTACTGTCAGCCGGGATTGACAATTAAGTGAAAAGGAAAGTCTTCACAGGTTTCTATGGAGTCTGTGAAAAACCAAGTTCACCCTATGATTCAGTTGTCATGATCGTGGGTTCTTGACCCAACATTTTGTGCTTTGGACTTTTGAACTGATATTTATTTTTTATTTTGGCATCTGTGTTAGTAGCTGGTTTTGTTGTCTGTGTCAGTCTTCAGTTTTCTGGTTTGTCATTATAGTGACAGTCCTTTTGTGTTCACTTCTTTCTTCTTGATATCGTTGTTGTTTGGATTTCTGTCTGTGTTTGGTACTGAGATTATCAGGCCTTCTTTAGTTACCAGGGTTCTGTTCTTGGCTATTGTTTACTTTATTTTTAATCCCTTTTTTTCCAGCTCTAAGGCTTCCCTTGTGTTCCCTGTGCCTTCTCTGTTGGCGATTCCGTGTTTTGTTACTTCCTGTTTTATTTTGCTAGTCTTGCGTCTTGTGTGCGTTATATTCAGTTTTGCTTCCCCTTATTTCATTAGATTCTGTTCACCTGTGCCTTGTTTTCCCCAACTCTGTCTTCTCTCCCTGATTACCTCATGTGTGTGTTTAAGCCATCAGTTTTCCTTAATTCTTTATTATGTCCTTCCTCACAGTTGTGTGTCCCTCAGCTCCGTGTTTCCAGTTTTGTGCCCGCCCTGCTCTGCAAATGTTTTGGTTTATTTTCTGTGTTTAACAGCAATAAAGCTGAGTTTTAAATTTATGTTCTGCCTCCAGTGTCCTGACTGTGGGTCCACATCCTGCCTACCACGCAGCTGCATATGTCATCAGTAGCTTCTAGAACCACCTTTAGCTGCAATAATTGGAACTTATCATTTTCTGTATGACTTTATCAGTCGCTCACGTCGTTATGGAGGAATTTTGGCCCACTCTATTTTACAATGTCATTTCAGTTCATTGAGGTTTTTCTGCTGATATGGTGTTTTTGCCAGACATGCTGATGTGCGTTATTTGGTCTTGTCTGTCCAAAGGACATTACTTCAGAAGTCTTGTGGTTTGGTCAGGTGCAACTTTGCAAACCTAAGCCGTGCTGCCATGTCTTTAGCTCTTGGGTGTTTTACAGTTTCTCTGAGCATTGCATGGTCATTGCCTCCTTCCCTTCTGATTCCAGTCACCCGCTTTATGACATACTGGTGCCACGGTCAAGAACCAGTAGGTTCAAAAACTCTTTTATTACTGTGGCAATAAGTTTAAATAACATAAGGTGATTTTTAAAAAATTTATTCTCATATATGTGTGATTGCAGTAGTGTTCTTTTGTTATTTTAATGTTACTGCTAGCTGCAAAACTATTTGCCTGGGGATAATAAAGATTTCTTTGACCTTTGATTGTGCTAACACACAACTGAATGCTCAAGACCAACAAACTGCCAAAGCTTCTCTTTTTTTTATGGAGGTGCTCACACTTCCTGATGATCAGTTAATCAAATGAATTTGATTTGCAGAGCATGGCTGCACTTACAGTCCTGTGGAAGCAGTAGGGGTGTACTCACTTTTTCAGGTGGTAGCACAGGCAAGTAAATGCCTGCAGAACACTGTTGGTTGCCACACCTCTGACAGTGCCAAAGGGGGTAGCTGCAGGTCATTAGCCGGGAGCCACCCTTTATTGATGTTTTTCTCTCTATTAATCCCGGAACATCTCACAGTGGTGGAGCAATGGCAGGGACATCTCCCTGCCACCCCCTGCAGCTGACCCTAGGACCATTGCTTTCCCTACACCTGTTTTCCTTGTTAGCCAACGCCAGAAGCTTCCTTGTTGTGCTTCCTTGGGCAGATTTTTCAAAGCCTTTCTGAGTTTGGGGCCAGTGACACCCACACTCTTAAGGAAGTGCTGGGTGGATGCTCCCACAAATCCCCTGCAGCCGACTTAAACCAGGTAGCAGACAGCTCGACCACCCTTTTTCTCTGCACTCGGCTATATGGTCACAATACTGGTCTTTTTTCCTCTCAAAGGCTGCCTCCATTCCTCCTTCCCATGGAACAGTAAGCTCTGCCATGATCACTGCCCGGGCCATGGCAGACCAGAGAATCATGTCCAGTCGTAGGCTGGTTGTGGTGATTCCAGTTGGGAACCTGAGCTGAGTCGAGATTCACTCTCAGGTTCCACTCACAGCTGACTATAGATTTCTTTGGTTGCGTGATGGCCCCTCCTCCTTCTCTGATAAATGGATCACTTGCCTTGGTGCTGGTGATGGGTGCTCCCTGGCTGATTCCAAGAGTCAGTCATGGCGCCACCTGTATTGCCCTGGGTCAGTGTATGTTTTGCCGCTTGACAAGATGTGCTGCAGGCTTGGATTGGGACATTGCAGAATTGACATCTTTCCTCTGAGCCATACCATAAGCAGAGGTTGCTAGGACTTGGCAGAGTGTCATAGGTGGACCTTATGAGGAAGCTCAGCCTAGCTTGGGGAATCTTGACATGTCAGCCCAACCTATGGTTCTGCTAATTACTCCTTCCCAGGTTGTCCAGCCCCTGCTGTCACTGACTGAGGGCTTTGAGATCATATTGCGCCTCCTCTGTCCTTACCACTTTGAAGATCATTAGCTCCTTCCTCTCCTTTCCTCTGGCCTTGGACGATGACTTTGGAGCAGTCGCCACCCCAATCTCTCGATGCTTCAGTCTGCTGTTGGCCTGGTCGACTGAAAGCGCCGCCCTCCACTTATGACCTGTTCAAACTGGTGCCTTGGTGTACCGTACAGATTGATCTGATGAGTCCCTCAGCTCGAGGACCAGCCTCATCTTCTCCTGTCTGTAGCCCAGGAGGATTGACTTCAATGGCAGCTGCAATGCATTCCTGGCTGTCTGAATCTGCTCCCAAACAATGGTGGAGTGTTCCACACATCCGGGGAACACTGGGACACTTGCCTTCTGACAAGTGGTGTTGATGTAACTGTTGTTTAGCAGGTAGGTTTTCAGATGCTTGGCCACCACAGAGAAGAAGATTTTTCCTTTCCACGTTCAGAAGGGCAATGCCTCTGAACTGGTTGATGTTACAGGAATTTTGTTCTTTGCGGATGAAAATTGTCACTGCTCGACTCCATTCTGGGGGGATGTTGTGGGACTTCCAGGCTATTCTCATCAGCTTCCAGAGTAGCTTCAGCACTAGGGGGCAGTTCTTGTACACCTTGTAGGGCACGCCATTTGGACCTGGTGCAGAGGCCGACCTTGACCTGTCTACCACTAGCTTAACTTCAGACCAGTCCTGTGGAAGCAGTAAGGGTGTACTCAGTTTTTCACAAGACTACAAAGAGTCCTGTGAAAACCTTCTTTTTCTTAATATACATGGTTGTATGTCAGAACTACCCTGTTCTGCTCCTTGTCACTCACCACTGTGTCTGGTTTGATAACAAATGCTGCTAGTCAGCCTGGAACTTCAAGTCCCCAAAAAAATCTCAGCCTTGTTGTTCTCAACCACTTTCAAAACTTGCAACTTACATCTGGTTTCTTTGTGGACTGTCAGGGCTACCTTTGCACAGGCTGCATCTTAGTTTGGTTGGCTGTGGATCTGGTTCTAGGCTATTGTTGTACTGCAATGATCACAGCCTTTCCTGCATTTCAGGCTATTCTGTTCCAGATACTTATGAGATCTGATATCTGTCATTTCCTCTATTTGCCAATATAGTATCCCATGGATGGGCTTGGTCCTCCACAACATTTCCTCTTCTTTCTTATCACTGTCTCTGCTGCTGCCAAAGGCCCTGTTGTAGCAGTTCACCCTGAAAGGCCATCCTGATGTATTCATAGATTCTCTTTGTGTCATCCCGGATCACAGACTGACACTTATTGACCTTTGCCCTGTGTGCGCATTTAAAAAAAAAAAAGTTTTATGACATGGAAACATTCTTAACATTCTTATGGCCTGGTGAAATATGCACTTATGAACTTAGCATTTCTAAAATCCTGCTTATCAAATCTTGTTTCATCAGTTTGATAAAGTCATCAGATGGCTCACATGATCTGCTATGTTCATACCTGTATCTAGGGTAACAGGTGTAACTGGCCAGTTTTAAAAAATCAGCTAGAATGCACACAGATTTCTGTTCCAGTGCCCACACATGGCTCTGGGCTTCTTTTTTTTTTACTTCTTCATGGCTAAACTTCTTTCTAAAGTTCTATGAGTGCCTCACTGCCCTTAGGAATTAAACAAGAGTTTAACTTTCTTGTTAAATAAAACATAAAACTCCTCTGGGGTTTGTACCACCCACATTTAGCATTTTCTGCATGTTTTTTTTCAAAAGGGGGAGTATTTGTGTCATGCTGGCTGTCTTCCTTCTGTGTCTCTCTGTGGTCAGTTACTGAGTGGCACTGAAATGTCAAACTGCTCAAAACCTTTCAAATTCTGACGGGCACTTTTCATGTCAGCGGTAATAGTAGTTTGTTTGAAAATGCTTATTTTCATTAATGATTTGATGGTTGAGTCAAAGTCCAGTGACAGCGCAGGAAAGTGAGCGGGGGTATATGTGTGGCAGAGAAAAACAAAGAGAGGAAACGTGCAAAGGTACGAGGTAGAGGAAACAGATTAAATGAGTCATGCTTTTAATGCCGCAGAATTAAAGCACTGATTTCAACAGTAGCAACTAATGTGAAGGATGGTGTCACAAATGTTTTCATACCAAGAATTAGTCATTGTTTTCCCTCTTTCCTCAGACTTTTGGTATCCGTTATTTGTCTTCCTATCAGCCCAGAGGTCTGGCCCACCTCTAAAATGTTATCCACGTTGTCAGTGGAGTGTTTCTCTCTTTTAATTTTTGTTAAAACAAATAATGCAGTTGTTGCTAAAGGAAACCAAATCAGTATTAGACATGATAAAATAAGAAAGCAGGGAACTAACTGGTGGAGTTTGCTCTTGCAGAGTCAGCCTTATTCCTTATTCTCAGTTGTCTCATCTAGTTTCTTCATCTTTGTCTACTCAGTATCTACATGGACTACAACTTCTTCACACATTCTTTGAAAAAATAAACTTCTTTCATCTGTACCTTCAAATCTTTAGAGGAAATGTGGCAGCATTTTGCTGCCCTGATTACATACAAACTACCACGTTTCCATGTAAACACCATAAGTGTTAGTCTCGGAGGGGATTTAAAAGGCAAACACCTCAAATATACAGCGTGTGAATTAATCATCCCACTGTAATGAAAATCATCAACAAATGGTGCAACATTTTTAACAATTTGTCGAGGGGCTGCAGCAAATTTAGCCCAAGAGCAAATACTTTAATGCATAAAGAATTACAAACCTCCATCCCAGCACATGCTGCATCTACAATCAGAGAGTGTTTGCCCAAATTTGATATGAATGAGAGGGGTGCCAGGAACAAGCATTTGGTGTCCAAAAAGAACATTAGAGCAAAACTACAGTTTGCCAGGCTCTTCAGAATAATGTGTTCTGGAAAGCCAGATTAAAGACAAACAGCTTTTCTGGAGAAGAACCCCGTATCAGTCGTGAAGCATGGTGGTACTTAGGCTATGGTTTGGAGTTACATCACTGCCTTAGGGGGCTGGGCAGCTTACAGTCATTGATTCAACTATGGATTCTTGTTGGAAAATTATCAGAAGGGGACCTTTCAACTTGAAGATGATCCTGAGCACACTGGCAAATCCAAGAGAGAAAAAAAGAAGAAGCGGAGAGTGGAGTGAATGTTGGGGGTGGAAGTGGATTCGAGCATTAGTTGGAAGAGTGGTTTAAACGTTTCTGTAAGCCGATGTCATGGACTGGTTATTCCAAATGTTCACAAGTCAGTAATCATACTGAAAGGGCCAAGGGTGTTCTTCTGTTTATATTTTTGTTGAAATATAGCTAACTTCCCTTGTGTGCAGTATCTCCCTTTTATCTGTAAGCACTGCTTCACCGCAGATCAAATGCTTGCTTGTCAAAATATGTCAGAGTCAACAGCGTGCATGTGATCCACTTACCTTTTTACAGATCTGTAGTTTTTGCATGTTTGGTTCAAATGGTACAATAATAACTTACTTCTGAGTTGATTCCTGGATTTGTGGAGAGGATATTGTCCCGTTAAAGAGAGAGGTAATGCTAAGTAAAGAGTGTGACCTTACTATTCAAGGTTGATTCATCCACCCATTCCATTTTCTTATCCAATTCAGGGATGCAGTGGGGCTGGAGCCTATCACAGCTGCCATAGGGTGAGAGGCAGAGTACACACTGTCATGGGGCTAACACAGAGAGCTAGACATTCAAGGCTTATAATATAGATATTTGTTTAAAGCAATGGTTCACAGATTTTTTTCTGGAATGTTCCCAAATTTTGTTTGTTCATTTGTCCTAAGCAAAAAAAATTGTTAAACTTAGCTTCACTTCATAGTTTTCCCCTGGTTGTTCATACCCCATATGCAGTGGCCTGCCCCAGAGTTTGAGAACCACCAGTTAGAGCAAGGCCTCTGGCTAGTTACTGATTAATTGAATGCTCTTTTGCATTCAAGACAAGACCAGGGGCTCTAAAGCATTAAGAGACCTACTTGAGGTCAATGGTGTGTTCATCTGCACATGGAAAAAATACAAGATGATTCTCCGACCTCGCTCTTGACCTTTAATTAAGGTTGCAGAGCCTAACATATAAAACAGTCACAGACAAAGACCCATACACTGCTCTGGCGAGGAAGCATGATGAGTAATTTACTTCACACCTGGTGAAAAGAGAGAATAAATAGCAATGCAGTAGCATTTCTGTGTGCACACGGTGAGGCACAGGTGTTCCCAAATGGCTGCCGTCTGCCGTATTTCACTCCCACTATTAACTCAGGATGTATCCTAAGGTGCACATTCAGTGCACCATTAACCAACTTGAATTATGGATTCTGCCAAACGCTCAATATGTAAGACCTCTTTGATTTTCTGCCATTTCATGTCACCTGTTTACCTTGTCAGCTATCACTCAGTTGTAGAAGCCGAGATTGGCTTCATCTTTCCAGCGTGAATTATATTCAGTTATTTATGTATTTATGTACAAACCTGTGACATCACAGCTCATATGGGATAAATGGTTTCTCTAAGCTTGCAGGTCTATGTGAGCACAGTGCTGTTTTAAAGCCTCCCGGATCAGACAGGATGAAAACAGTCTTTGTCTGTCACATTAAAATCAATCCAAGATTATTCTGAATTTCCACATAGAAATCACAGTTGTGTAAGCACTTATGTGTCCTGCTGGGCTTGGGAAAGAATATTGAGGAGTGCAATATTAGGGTGCATAAACAAAGCCTCCAGCAATGGCACAAAGTCTGTTTAGGTTGATGCCCGCAGTGCCCGCTCCATGAACCCAAACACAATCACACAGTACAACAGCAGTACATTAGCAGCATCTTCTGGATCTTTCATGCCAGTGCACTTGTGTATGTTTTAACACTGGTTTAAACATAGCATGAAAAGAAAATCATTTATTATAATGTTATAATTATTATAATTTTCTGCACAACAATGTGTAGAACGCATTTTGATAATATATTTTCAAATCTATATAATCCGTCCATCCATCCGTTCTCTTCTGCTTATCCTTTTCAGGGTCGCGGGGGGGATGGAGCCTATCTCAGCTGTCATAGGGCGTGAGGCAGGGTACACCCTGTACAGGTCACCAGCCTGTCGCAGGGCTAACACAGAGAGACAGACAACCATCCACACTCACATTCACACCTATATTGTGATCTACTGATCAACTGTAGCCTTTGGTGACATAATTATAACACTTACCAGTATAACAATAACTATTAACTAAAGTTACATTAGCTTTCAATTCTTAACTGTTAACAGTGGTTACTGTGAAGCGTAAACCAATGCTCAAGTATGATCAAATATCACAGTGCCGAATGGGAAATACTGGCATAATGTAAAACTTTGTTTCATTCATGAGTATAGTCAAATTTAGATTTTAGTGGTTTCAAAATTTACCATAAGCACACAAAAAATTGTTTCATGTGGTGTTTCTGGGTGTTCTGGTTTGAGCAGACTGACACTATGTCCCACCGAGATTTCTCTTCAGGCAGTAACTTGGGCAGAATATGTCTACAACCTTGGTGCGCTCCTGAGATGAGAGTGTGTGTTTGAACAAAAATGTGAATGTGTGCATATAATTATGAGTGCAGTATGTGCATAAAACCAACATACTGTATGTTACAATTACATGGAAGTGGAACAAACATTATTAAACCAAGGGATTTTGAACATTTATCCACCTGTGCAAGGGAAAACACTCAACAGTAATTCATGTGCATCCCTGCAAATTATGTGACTATAGTCTCTTTACTTCCGTATTATAAAGCCACCAGCTTTGGGATTCTAAATGGGCTCAGTTCAAAGGGTTCTTTTACCACTCATACTTAGAAAATAGTGAGTAAGTACTGGCAGCCCTAACTACTACTTAGTGAATACAAGCTCTTCAAAGACACCAGGGATGTGGTTTATTGCCTATAAAAAGACCAAAGCAACACTGGGACTTTCTGGGGCAGTTTTTTTTTAGGAGCCAGTGCTCAAAGTTCACCATCAGAGGGTGCTGTGGCACAACTTTACATTAACCGCAAGGCTCTCCTCTGCTTACGATTAAGAATAATCCTTCTCTCGAGGTTCAGGAACTTCATTGTCCATTCAATCTAAATTCCTGGTAACTAACATAACACGGAACATGTGTAGTGAAAAATGATACATTAAAAACTTAACAGCTTGCAGAGGGGGCCCAGAGCTTGGGGCTCAGGTCAAATTATGAGTTTACAAAAAAAAAAATGCTGAAACTCTTTGGCTCACATACCGGAGTCAATGCACACAAATATGTGTGTGTGTATATTTTGTTACACTATTAACACCTGGATAGTTGCAGCAACTGCGTGCGAGACAGGGGGAGGTTTTAGTATGTCCTATTCCTCACTGTGTTTCTGGGTGTAACCAAACACCTCTGCTACTTCTATTGTCTTATCTAGAGCTTGAGTAGGGAAAATACTGGCAGGTGTTCGTCCCCTCCCACTACAGACTACAGAAATGAGAAAAATAGAGAGTGGGAGTTAGGAATAAAAGGCATGCATGCATTTACAGGCGCACACATATACTTTGACACACGTGTACGTGTGGTGCAAGATCACACAGCCAGTGCTGCTACATGCAGTGTAAACATGTTCTGAGGGTGTGTTTTAAATACTCATTACAGCGGACTGGGTAAGCTGGAGAGACTGGGAGAGAAAACAAACAAACCCCACAGGGTAGCTGAGAGGAGTGGTGAAGGGCTGAGCGAGGCCTTTCCAGTGTGATTCAAGATTCAATAACTGACCCTTAACCTCACTCTTACTCAGGTTACACAGTTCTGCTGAGACAGATTATAGGAACAGTTCCTCACAGCTGCAGATACTAGACACCTCTACAGAAGCTTTACACACAGACACACACTTGCACATACGCACCACCAAGAACAACAAAGAGGAAAAAGGTCAGTTGGTAATGTCAACAATCAACAAATGGCAACACAGATGACAGGTTCCCAATCTGTGCACATTTTGGTATGATGTAAAGAAACTAAGACCACACAGGGCCCTTTCACAGCCAGGAAGCAGAAGACATCATTCACCTGCAGGGCTGCAGCTGGGCCAGTTTCACTCTGTCACAGAGAACTCATAACCTGCATGTCAAAATGATCAGAGAAGGAAAAGCACAGTCTCGTCAAACCATTGAGAAATAGTGGTAATTGTTGGTTTGCAGCCTTTGTAGGTGTGAAGACCATACAATTAATTTGTCAGCAAAGCTCCTGCAGGAAATTAGACCTTTGTGACTAAATAAGTCAATCTGGGTCAAAATATAGAGTAAAGTTAAGGATGAAGCATGCATTTTGCATTGTGCATGTTTGCTTGGTAGATTAACCACAGTGTGATGCTGGACTCATGGTCTGAGATAAACTTGAGTGCAGACCTCCAAAAAAAGCTAACAGCACATGGCCCGAGGGCAACGACCCTCAGAGTAGGTCGAGTGTTCATGGGTTGAAAATTGAGTTTTGTACAGGGAAGGGAACCTCAGATGGAGTTCACCAGGAAAAGGAAGAAAACACAACCAGACTCACACACGCAAAATCACAAGATCAAAAAAGCACAGACGCGGAACTCAAACAATGCTCCAGTGGAGAGTTTTAATTATTTTTAAGACTACATTTCTTTTTTCCTACAAAAAAAATTGTTGTGCGTAGGGCTTACAGGCTACCAAAGCAGTATCATACCTGGATATTTCAGGCATGAGGCTGTGTGTACAGCAGCAATTGTAATGTTGCTGTTTTTATTCATAAAACTGTTCGTGCAAGCAAAGAAATATACACACAATTGCTAAAATTTCAGATGCTTCTGCAGCACAGGTTTTTACAAAAAAAAACCCTGCAGTTTTTCTGTGTTTGAATTAACATTTACTTAAAGTCATCTATCTGCCACATGTATCCAGATTTTGCAACTTCCAGAGGAGGCCAGTGGAAGGGTTGCAGATGCCATGGTTGTCGCCGCAGCCTAAAAAAGGTTCACATCCCATGCTGCGTTAGCATAACCATGGTCACATGCTTGAGGCAGACTAAGCAGGCAAGGGAAAAAGATGTAGAGATGCAGCTACATGAAGTTCTGAACAATGACAACACATAACAAAGAAGAAAGAAATATCCGGACAAAGCTGATGGCCATTCATGGTGACTGCTTCCCCTATCAGCTCGATCAGAGAAACAGGCTCACCCCAGACATCTTTGCATCTGGGCATCTTTTGCTAATATTGTGTGACGCAACAGTAGATGGGGCTGCAGGTCTGTATCACTACAGACACAAGTCTCTCATAGTTCTTGTTTCCTTCTTTCCATCAGTATCAGTGGACTCAGTATTTCTAAAACCAAAATGAATCTGGGAGTTGACCAACATATCAAGTGTCAAGGTCTTGTCAGAAAGGCCGTAAATTTGCATCATTACAGACTCATCCTCTGGGGAGACGGTGAGGTTAATTCAAACCATATCCACACAGCTGGAAGAGAAGTGGGGGTTTTGTTCTGGAGTGAAAGAAAATGAAACATGTTTTATGTCTCTTTGGCCATTTATTGCTTTCATAGTCATAGCTTGCCTGCATGGTATTCCCCTAGTCATCTTCAAGTTACACAATGTCCAATTGTCATTTCCAAACTGACATCTTGAGACAAAGCAAAAGGAATCGTTGTGTCTAATGAAAACCAGGATTTATCAGACCCTTGCACCTCCCACTCTGACTTTACCATTTAGTGTGTTTGTTATGAGTAAATCTGCCAATCAGCAATGCACAAAGGGTCTATTGTCCACAGCCCACTATGGCACAGTTCCAGAGAGGGCGTAAAACTCCTGTCTGCTCTGATAGCAATCTGAAGCTAAAGCCTCTCTCCCAATCCCTACAAGCAGCAACAATCCGGTGCTGATGAAGCCTATAGTCAAACCCAGAAGCTGATCTAAGGTCAGTTTTATGCTCCCCCAAGTGGTTTTAGATGAGGATTAGATAGCGGAAAGCTGGTCATAGGTCTGTGCCTTAGGCCAGGTGCTAGGGATCAGGCTTTGTGCTGCGGTAGAGCTTTTTGCCTTCAAGTGAGCCTAAATCCTTTTAAGAAAGAAAATGTTGATGTTTACATCCTAGCTGTGACCCCGTCTTGGCCTCTGCACTCAAGCATTCCTGCCATACCTGTGACATCTAGCTAAGCTTTAGGACACTAGAAGTATAGTGCAAACAGCACTTAATCACAGCCACAGGGCATCCCATTGATAACAATGCAGCCCCTTAACCTCCTCAGTGTTTGTGTCCACGCCTCAGTGTACAGTATGTATGTTTTACTGCAGCTGTGGTTACATTTCTTGGTCGAAAGGTGCTCTCATTCTCCATAAAATTATTTTCATGCAATCACAAAATAATTCCACACAATATGTTACTTAAATGTATTTAAAAATTCATCGTTATGGTCCTCTGACATAAAATAGTACACTTGATGTACTAGAAAATGGTCAATCTAATTACACTAATTAAAAGTACAGCACTGGCTTAAGTGCACTTTATTTTTAAGCAATCAATTTAAATGCATTTCCTGTCAACGAAAGCAATTTATGCAACCATCAGTTAGGCTTTTATATATTCCCTCGTTGTACCATAGAAACTGAACAGTCCATATAATACTTCCATTTGTGTATTGCAATACATTTTGTTGGTGGATGGCTGTTGGTGCAAAGCGGTGCTCTGGCCGAGGACTGCTGAACTTGAGAAGACAGGTCAACACAGGTCAACTGAGTCCAGCTAAACAAACATGCACTATCAAAGAGGAAATTTCCTGTCCAATCTGCAAGTTTTTGCTGCACAGTTAGTGTACATTCACCAGATGATCCCAGGGGATGAGACAACGGGTCCGTGCAAATGACCGTCAGTACAAGGAAACTTTGTTGGTTGGTTGAAATTGTATACTGCTTTAAAGAGAAGAGTGAATCAAAAAAATGCAATTATGCAGAATTTTCAGACATTTGAATACCTTTGTTGCTTTTTAAAAAACTAAAGTAGAATATATTGGCATTACATATCCATTTTAGGCCCAGCAAACGGACTGCATGCAGCAGTGTCGCACAGCAATTAACCACCAGTGAGGGTTTGGCTCTAAAGCTTTGCAATGTTTCAGACTGCTGCCAAGCCATAACTCCTCCATCCTCTCTGACTCAATTACCTGTCACCTCAACAGACAACAGACACACGATGGAGGGCTATTTCTCATGTAGACATATATATATATATATATATATATATATATATATATATATATATATATATATATATATATATATATATGTGGGTCTAGCATGTGTGGAAGTGCACGTGTGATATATATATATATATATATATATATATATAACGTGCACTTCCACACATGCTAGACCCAGACACCTACTAATAAACGATACAATAGTTCTTGTGGTTGCTAGGAGCTGTTGTAATTTATGGTGGGATAGAGTTGCAGGCTTAGCGCCACATCACTGTCTTCCTACCAGGTGATGAGCGTTTGCTGACAGTATTATAGTCCTTCTCCTCTACCTAGTGGAGAAATTCAACATAATACACAGCTGCCAGAATGGACTTTAGCATTTGCTGAAGGTTTTGAATATAAACAAGAAAAAAAGAAATTTCATAAGTAAGTTAGTAGGTGGTATTTTTCTATTGAGGCAAGCACAAAATTTTCTGGACCAATTCAGAGATTCAATGGAATTTAATATAAATTTTAAGCAGAAAGCAAGTGGTATAGCGCATGCCAACAATATCACATATTTTAGAGACTGCTCTCAGTGTGTAGTTATATAGTTTTTTTTTTTTTTTTTTTTTTTTTACATTTGCTTAACATTTTTTCCAGAATGCTTTCTTTCTCTGCGTCCACAATCTATGCATGTGTTGTGCTGCTCTCTATCGTTGGTCAAGTACAATAGCCCCTAACAGTACTTGAGCATGTGCATATACCAATGTGTAAATGTACAGCACATGGATGTATCACTGAGTGAACTTCCCCCGCCATATTGCAAAGATTTTTCATCACATGAAAGCCAACAGGGGGTGGTATGCATACAGGGCGAGTCGCTTCCATCTGCCCTGTCCACTTAAATTAGTGGGGCCTCGCATCCAGCAGCATCTGGTTCCAATATGGAGCCAGGCGGAAGGGTGGGTGCCTCACTGTGCGGCGGAAAATACAGCCTACTGCACCTTTAAATAGCCCTCAGGAGGCTAGGGACGGATGCTGGCGCTATCGCC
The DNA here is from genome assembly GCA_024447675.2 of Pterophyllum scalare. Lineage (NCBI taxonomy): Eukaryota > Metazoa > Chordata > Actinopteri > Cichliformes > Cichlidae > Pterophyllum > Pterophyllum scalare. The sequence continues at coordinate 100,037 of JAMQGT020000892.1, forward strand.
CTATCCCAAGATTCTTTGTATCTGGCCTAACACTTCTTCCCTTTGAAAGAGGACAAATGTACAATTAGGCTGGAATGTCTGCAATGCTGTCTTTCCAAGCGTGTGTTCACGGAGCCGGCTTGAGCAAAGGGTGGATTGAATGGTAAGAGGTTGCACGCCGTCAACCTCCTTTACTGTTCCGCGGTGAGATGCACCGTTTGACCCTGCCCGAGCTGGGTTTCTCCGGTTCTGCTGGTCCGTGTTTGGGTTAGCCTCTAGCTGTTCTGGTTCGGCTGCAGTTTGCCGAGCCAGGTCTCTGTCAGCACTCCTCTGTGGCACAAGTCCTGTATAGATCCCTCCTCCTCCTCCTCTTCTTCTTTCCCTGTGCGAGAGGCACTTCAGAGCTTACCCATAATTCAAAGGTTTCCATCTCAACCATAATTCACACTGCGCTCTACCCTAACTAAAGGGGCTGTCTGTGACTACGGTGATTGCATGTTTGTCAAACGAATTGTCAGTGCAGCAGACTCAGGAGGAGGAAGAGACTAGGGCCTGAAACATGATGATGACACGCTCACACACAAGAACGTACACAATAGTATCATCCTCTAGTCCTATATGATCTGTAGGATGAACATAAAAGGATGATAGAGACGCAACTGTCTAAAATAAATACATACACAGAGTTCTAACTTCTCAGGTGCTGCAGCAAAGGTAGTAGTTTGCTAGTTACAGAGTTTACAGGATGTTAAGGGGAGTCTGTTATACTTTGCTTCCAGTTACAGGGTTTGCTGCAGTATTTGTCACTGAGGGCAACGGAAGTCATAGATAAGTACATCCTCTTTTCAATCAATCTCGTCAATTCTAAGATAAGAGCTGAATTAGCAGGCAAATATAAAGCAGGCAGGATATGTATTCCTGTACCATTAATCAACACAAAATATTTCTTTTAAATCACAGAATCATTCTCATGTCATTTCTCAGTGCTTTGTCCCCAATCTGAAGAGATCATCTTGAGTTACCCACAGAGAAGTAAAGTTGAATTTATGATGGTGACTTAGGCAATAAAATGTGATTTTTTATTTATTTATTTTTTTTATTATAAGGCCAAACAAGTAAAGCTGATGCCCTTCTTTGTCACGTGTAACAATTCATATTACAATACTGTAGCCCCTATCCTGTTTTGTTACATGTCAATAGTTTAAGTACTACACAGTAGTAAACTATATTGCATCAATCACAAGACGATAGTCTGCAACTCAGAGCATATACCGTTCATCTGTGTGACACACTGCCTGAATCTCTTTGATGTTAAGAGTACACTGTAAAATGACTGCAAGGCCATAAAAGTCAGAAGGGAAAACTATTGCATGTGGCATCATATTTATACAACTTTAAACCCAGAGCAAAGTAGAAAACACATTAAACAAAACAAAAAAAAAACAGCTACTAAACAGAACAAATTGTTTAAGAGCCCATCTGGAGGCCCTCCCTTAAAAGTCCAAAGAACAGCAAGTCTGTGTTTCCATTAGCCATTAGGGAGGAGAACATGGAGTGAGCAACACAGTGCGATCAGATAAGACTGATGACAAGGCAGAGGGAATCGATGACAAACTTTTGACAGCTTTGGCCCATGTCTTAGGACCTAGCCTTCCTGCTGAAATATAGATCGCAGTGCAGCTCCAATACACACACATCCCCTGTCAGGTCTGCAGATACTTGTGTAATGTGTGACTGATTAGCCAGGCTAACCACAGACAGCAATAGAAAGGCCATATGAGAACAGCAACGGTCACATGAAAAATCTGGATTTTTGTTTGAGACGCATGAAGGTAACACATGGAAACCGCTTTGTATCTCAGTTTTCACCCTCACTGCTATTGTTGTGAAATCCTTCCCCTTTGACCTTATCTACTGGAGAGCACACATGTGCACAGCAGCTATCAAAGGGCATATCCAAAGCGGCGAGAGGTTAAAATCCATCTTACTACTCCTCAAGTGAAATACTGAAAAAACGTCACCCACGTTTTCCTTGTGTAAACAGTCCAACAGTCAAATAGCCAATGACAACTGCCACTCCCAAACAAGTGCTAACCACCAGGTAATTTTTATTAAGTTGCGACTTCCTTTCTTTTCCTTTCTTACATCAGAAGTTCATAGGTCAAGAGGATCTGTCAGCAGTGACAGGGAGGATTATGGGTGTAGGCATTCCATTGGCAGTCATTACTGCCCTCAGTCAGCACCTGGTACTCTCTCTCCCTTTTTTTTCATCCTCTGTCTTTCTGTCTCTTCTCTCTCTTGTCCTCTGACAGACTAAGAAGCAATTAGTGTCACATTAGTGAGTATAATTCTTAGTCATGCCAAAGCTGCGGCTGCTCATTGATTTTTTTTTCATTAAATAAACAGTTGCTTTGTTTGATTTTCCTGCACTTAATCACCAACTCCTGCTTTAAAATCTCAGGAATCCAAATAATATTCAGGCAAAGCAGATTCCTTATGTTACATGACTACAGCCTCAACTTTGTCCACAGCTCTCCGCAGAACTGTTACTCCACATTCCTGCTACATTACAATCACCTATCCAAATACAACACTAAGAGAGAAGGAAAAATGAGTATGAGCAGCGATGTGAGGTTTGGACCCCTGCACTAGAACCCCAGCCCAGTAGGATTCTTCACATTCCAGGCCATGCTGGAGCTGGAGCTGGAGCTGGTAACAGATCTGAGCAGGCCTGCTGGGCTCAGCGCATTGTGGCCTCCCTTCCTCAGTTTTCTGCTTTAAAACAAGGCAGCACTTTTCCTTGTAGGACACCTTCCTGAGAACAGCCTCAGGTACTGACTTTCCCTTCCAATGCTATCAACCCCCCCCACACACACACACACACACAGGAATACGTGTCTTCTGCCAGCCAGTTTCCCCTCATGCAACTGTAACAGGATAAAGGGAGTTTTACATCACAGCAGAGCAAGAGGCTCGGTCTTTTTGACAGTAATGCAAGGGACACTTGTTTACCTAACCTTATGGGTCGCAGTGCAGTTTAGCAGGGAATGAATGACTTCATTTCAGGGTTTAAATTAAAGGGTTCCTCCTCTCTTGAACTTTAAACAGATTAGTGCATGCTTTGGAATGAAGAAAGTAATCATTGTACACAGACCCTACTACTCTGGCTGTAACTATAAAACAAAAGCGGCAAAGAATTACAGTGATGACAAGAACGTAATACAGTGTGGCGGTCGCAAATCTGCATACAATTACAACTTAATGCGTAGTAAAAAAACACAACTTTTACTATTTTTTTTTACTATAAAATCTAACTAATGCTTCATACACATTGTAAAAAAAAAAAAATTTCATTTGCGCTTACATGGTGTCAGTTACTTCAACAGTTATCAGGCTACACCATATTTGAGGGAAATTGCTACCTTATGTGCCTTTTAAAGAAACCACACTTTTTTTTAATAGGACCTTTTAAAAACAGGGTAGTGTTTCATTTCGAGTTGGTGGTCATTTTGGCAATGGGATTTTACCACCAGGGAGCCTTGGAACCATTTACACTCACACATGGCATCAAGGCCTGCTGTGGTGGTGATCAAGTGCTTTGGAGATGCCTGGACACCATGCAAACACAAATTAGAGCCCATCTCACCCATATTTTCCCCCCAACACCAAACCATTCAGAGCCATAGGAGCACGCTCTCCCTCTCGCTGAAGCCTTTCATGCCGCTTGCTCGTCAAAGGCGAATTGATTAAAGGCCCTTTTAAATGACTTCCTTTTCAGAGCTATTATTTCCCAATAACCAAAGGAGAGCAGATTGAGATCAGTAGTCTAATCTGTTGTTTCCCTCTCCATCTTATTGGTGTTTTTGTTAGAGCCCAGAAAAAGAGCTCACCCCATTTTTCCTGTCAGTCATCAGGTTGTAATACCGGGGCTCACGGCTGTAACTTTAGACTGCTCAAGCACTCGCGCACGGGCCTCTTTTTTTTTAAAGAACAGAGTACAACAAGTCACTCTCCAAACCCTCTGACAAATAACCTATGCCACAAAGAGCCTGTAACTCTGCCGCTCAGGGAAAAATGCTTTGAAGCTGCAACAGAAAGGGCTTCTTCGCTGCAGACAGCGCAGTGCTGGATGCTGCAGCTGAACATCACAACAAAAGGAGGTAAGAGTGGTCTTCAGAACAATAGGAAAACTTGAATTATTTTTGCCGTACAAAATTAAACAAAGCCACTGACCTGGAGGTTAGTGTGATGGATTCTTTCCCAGCACGGGCTGTTTTGCTGTCACTAGTAGTTATATATATATATAAAAAGGCAAAGCAACAGCATGTTTGGAATGGCAATATGTCATGCTTCCGCTGTGCCAAATTGAGTTGAAAGTCAAGCTTAGCTTTAAAAACACATAGCAGATGGGAAGAAGAAATGAAAAGATAAGGAGGGATGAGGACTTTTCATTCTGTGTCAGCGAAAAACACCTACAGTGTTCGCCTTCCTCGAGGCTCTAATCGGAACACACCATCTCCCTTCAACTTCAAATACCCTTGTAAACACCTGCTTGTATCTCACTTCTGCATCTGTGTGGGTAAATACCACCCATTCTTGTTCGCTTATACACAGACAAGACCTCCGCTAGCTGCCTCTGGACAGTTATTTCTTCTGTAGCCATGCATCACATCTCCTCTCAAGATGAAGAGCTTGGGGAGATGAAAAGCAGACTCTCTGACTCTCTGGGGGGGGGCATTGTAAAAAAAAAAAAGAAAGAAAGAAAGAAAGAAAGAAAGAAAGAAAGAAAGAAAGAAAGAAAGAAAGAAAGAAAAGAGAGCGAGAGAGACCTTCAGGTGAGAAATGTGTGGTTTTGGCAAACAAAAGTTACATTCATCCAGGTGGTCCCAGACGCCCTTCCCAAACAGAGGTCTCAGATTGAGCGGCATCAAGATTGTGTTAAAAACAATGGCGCAGTATGCTCATATCTCTCACTTTAATGATTAATCTGATCGAGCCAACTTTTCATCTGCTGTTGAAAATGTTCTAGGAGCTCTTTTGACTTGTCATCTGGACAAGTAAAAACAAGAAGTGTTGTGTCTCACAGCCGTCTCACACTCACCTTCACAAGCTGAGGCGCCTGTTTCTCAGACAGCTGTGATATACAGTAGGTCTACTGCATGACACTAATGGTTAATCTTCTTCAGGATCGTCAGCAGAAAATGTGTGCATGTAAAGACAGAATTTACATCTTTGTATGGGGATTTCTTTGTCCTGTGCTTTGACACAACTGTTCCTTTAAAGTGCTGTGGGTCACAATTTCAAACATTTCGTGGAGAATTCAAGACGTGCCTCTAATAGTTTGCATTTTTAACTCACACTCCGTCATTATGGCTTGGAGTGACAGCTTAACACTCACCCTTTTACTCCTCCTGTGCCTGCTCTCTTTCACCTTCGGTTGTTTCTGTCCGACCGACATGCCCCGCTTGCTCCGAGAGTCACCAGTTGACTGAATGTAAATGTAAACCTTTAGCCTGCTGTGTCACTAGGGAGCAAGATGTGACTTTTTTTTTTCTCCAAAATGCTGCTTTCAGCGTTGATTTCAGGCGTCAAAACGACAGACAGTTTTCAACCCTGGACCTCAGATTACTTTTCTTATAGGGAAACAAAGCTGGCTTTTGTGCTTTGGTTCTGGGAGACCGCTCTCTTGTCATGTACATGTGAAATTAATTAGGAGGAAATACTAAAACACTTGGGTGGAAATTGCTTTTCACCAGATGTTCTGCATATGAGGATCAATTTAGTGTTCTTAGCATAGCAAAATGACTATACAACTTCTTTGCTTGCCTCTTTGATGAAAGCCAATCTGTCACTCAAGGCACATAAAAAGAAGTCAGGATTATAAGCTACTGTTTGTTCCACTTTATGCAGTCTTGGGTAATGTGATTACTTAACCAGGTTAGGAAAATACAATGTTTCATTCTGGGGTAAAATTTGACATACAGACAAGAGGCCCAGTGTTCCTCAATGATCCATGCATAAACCAAACGAGTGGTCTTTTCCTCGTCCCCTGCCCCAAACACAGAGAGGCCAAATAATTGTAACAGATAAATCACTGTCGGATGTGAGATACCCATCATAACAGAGGTGTTTAGATAAGTCTGCAGCCAGCGTCTCATATGTCACGCATATGCTTTAGTGTGTTTTTGAAAAGAACCAGCTTTCACACATGTCTGTTTGTGGCGCTGTGGCAAAACTGCACGATGTGGATACAAAAAGGACAGCGTGGAATGACAAGGAAGGAGCCAAGATGAATTGGGAGCTCAGAAATGCTCTCTTCTTGCTTTCCGCTTACATTGCCGGCTCCGCCTCGCGATGTCAGAGATGTGCGAGCGGCAAGTGGACAGCTTTGACACAGAGCTCGCTACACTGCCAGCATAACAAATTTAAACATCAATGAATATAATGCAGACAAAGGAAATCAATACCGTTGTATTTGTCCAGGCTTAGTCAGCTACTTTTATTGTAACTGACAAAACACACGCTAATCTCCAATCTCTGGACCTTTTTTCAATCATTGTACTCATTTGCTTCTCTCACAGTATAAGACTGTGCAAGCAAAGGTTTTCAGGACATAACATGCCAGCAGCTGAAAGAGAGCTGGCCTGGCCATCCGAGGCAAAGTAAAATGCAGCAACTCTTCCCATAGCTTCTGTTACTCTGTGTATATTCAAGAGAATCCAAGCCATCTGGAGTCTGTTTATTGTATTACAAATGACACATAATGGTAATCTGGCATGTGATGAGAGAATGTGAATTACAGACAGGGGGCATGAAGCAGGTATTAACCTTCATTTGATTTTCTTTAAGGAGGACATTTAATTTAAGGCTACACTTTATCTACCTGATTATTCATTACAGTAAGCTCGCCCATAACCATATGAAACAGGATAAACAGAGGAAACCGCCAATTAAATCGCATTCCAGGGAAGATTGGGGGGCTTACTGTATACAGAAGAGTTAGTTTAGTGGCATAAATATTTACACAAACTGCCACGAATTAAGACAAATGTTACCAGGAAATAGTCTACATTGTGAGAGGCCAGAGCAAGGGTTTGTCTAAATTTATTGGCCTGTGTTAAGTCTTAAAATTTTGAAAACTGTTTTTTAAACCAAATGAAATAAGACAACTGTTGGAGCTCTGCGTGGGTCCAAATAGTAAATCATCCCACCGTGCTTGTACTTGTAATACAGTGCGCTTTTCTTTCAAACGCTGAAAGCTTAATGCGATATGAACATTCATTTTCCATTGACATTTACAACAAATTCTAACATGGATCAAATATCTCAAGCAGAGAGAGAAGGAGAGAGAGAGAGAGAGAAAGATGGGCGGCGATATGAATAGTTGCATCAGACTGGCCCTAGTAGAAGTTAAAGATACATACTGCATGCCCAGGGAGTGGATGTCAGTTAAATGTTTATACAGCTGCTCTGAAGATTATTATTATCATGAAACCGCACAGCTATAATGTCATTCTGTGGATGCCAAAGTACAATCAGGTCCTCCCTATAGCCTACTAGCCTTCTCTCTCCCTCTGTCAGACAAGCCTGGTGTTCTGTTCCCCAAGGCCGTACGGCTGGGATCAGACTCGGCACGACACCATGATAATGAAATGCAACAATGAAACGTGTTTTGTGATATTTTGCATACTTTTTTTTTGCATTTTGTATATATATATATATATATATATATATATATATATATATATATATATATATATACACACATAGTATAGTGCATATTTTTTCACAACAGCTGCAACACACAGCACCACTAAAAGTTGTGCAGGTTTCTACATTTTAAAAAAAATGATATCAAGAGAAATTAAGTGTTAGTCAGTTTTCTGTTTTACAAGTGACCTAATGAACTTTCCCAAGAAAACAAAATACTGAAACATTAGCCGAAGCACAGGCAGTATGTTATTACATGCCATTATCTGCTCAGATGCCTCAGACTCCAGTCTGTAAATTGATAAGGCAAAGTTGTTGAATAGCCATACTCACAGACCTGGTGGTTTTAGAGCTAAATTAGCATTCATTTGGTGTTGACAAGTAGCTACCTTACAAACTTAAGACAAATATTCACTCTATTTTTTTTTTATCTCTGTTTTGGTCTCCTCCAGCTCCTTTGAGAATTTTCTGCTATTTAACGGTAAAATTTATGAGCATGTTCACTATCCATGGCAATAACTTATGATATCACATCTAGGGGACCTGCTCGATCAGTCGACTAGACATTTAAACATTGCTGCCCTTGCTAGCCAGTGCCAGAAATAATAGTCTGTTAAACATATTATTCAAAGTTGTAATATTTAAAGATGTTATGAGACTACCAGTCACAACCTGGGCCACCTCTCCTCTCTGTGAATGGAAGGTGTAAATGAGTGAGGGGGCTAGTATACAGATGACAGCTGTGGCTGTTCTGCAGTATTTTGATACAAACAGTGCATGGCTGTTTATTGGCTTTGCAAGTGTAAACTGCAATATAAGACTGTTCAGTCATCTAAACTCTGCAAACTAATCTGACACTGTGTGTGTTTGCAACATGGCACAAAGTGCCTCACATTTAAAAAATTATTTGATACCGTACAGAACATGATTAATGATTTTATATGAGTTATCAGCAAACGTTAGCACAGGCCAACTAGCTTGATTAGCATTCTATAAAAGGGATGCCAGCCCTGGAAACAAAAAACACGTTTAAAGAAAATGTACTTTTCTTAGGCACCCACCTATCACTCCTGCCACATATAAAAGATTACCTCATCTACAGTTGCTATGAGAAACTGTTGTTTTAAGACCTTCAGCATCGACTTCCTGTTTCAGCCCCAAAGGTTGCCTGTATGTATATATTTATGCATATATGCACATTAGCAGATTCTGGTGCTTTCAATGAGAGATGAGGAGCAGATCTTATTTTAAGAATTTATAACATCTAATAAAATATAATATTTTCAAACACGTTTGGAAGGGATCGTTGCTATGTACTAATGGTATTTTGTGATGGAGATGTTATCATGCTAATTGCTGCTGGTGGTAGCTGGACAGTGAAATCGGGGTATTGAAGAAACAGACAGAACTTTATATAATCAGGATATTAATTTTTCTGTTTATTTACCATTGCATACATCCACTTACAACCAAACACTCTTAACAGCTTTTGTTGTGTAATATATTTGCTAATGTTATTATAGTTGACCTTGCTCTATTTGATGACATTTATCAGTTTTGTCAAACCTTCACATTATCTTACATTTTATAAAACACACAGATTTCAGCAATCTCCTACGTCATCTAATGGTCCAATCTCATCTTGTATAACTGATAAGGATTTCTGTGAAAGTTAGCATTTAAATCAGCAGTATGTGTGTCACCACTTATGGTCTGACACTGCAGATAAAATATATGAAACCAAGTGTATGTACAGTACTGTTGGAAAGTCTTGAGCGAGCCCTGATTTCTTTATATTTTCCTAGAGAAATGGGTACAGCAGTTTATTAAAGCATGTGCACACGTACACAGCAACACAGTGTACAAGGGAAAACACAGAGTTTGTACAATTCTAACAAGCTTGAAAGTCATTATTTGGTATGACCACCTTTATTCTGAACTCTCTTAGGCAGCTTTCTTCTCATTTCTTAAAGTAGTCTTCAGGAATAGTTCTCCGGGCCTCTTGAAGGACAATTAAAGCTTTTCTTTGGATGTTGGCTGCCTTTTGCTCTGTTCCCTGTCACAATGATCCCACATTGCTTCTACTGAGGTCCAGGCTCTGGGGAGGCCAGTCCATGACTGATAGTGTTCTATTGTGTGTTTTTCTATCCAGGTATGCTTTAATTGCATTGGCAGTGTGTTTGGGATCACTGCCATATTGAAAAATGAAGTTGTTGCCAATTTGATGCTTTCCATGTGCTGAATGGTGGATCAAAATCTGATGGTGTTTTTCTGTGTTCATAATTCCATCAATTTTGACAAGATCCCCAACACCCCTGGCTGAAATGCAGCCCCAAAACATGACAGATTCTCCACTGTGTTTTGCAAATGGCTGTAGACACTCATTGTTGTACCTCTTTCCTGACCTTCTACGTACATATTGATAATGATTTGAACCAAGAATTTCAAATTAGGATTCATTGTTTCTTAAGATCTGTTACCACTGGTTACCTGCTACCTCTGGCATACCTTAGCCTTTTATCCCCAATTTCTTGGCAGCCACCCTTCTACTGAGTCCTTTTCTGAAGTTCAGTGCCATCACTCACATCCTGTGTCAGGTCTTTATTGGATTTTGTTCTATTTCTTAAGGACATGACTTTCAGATACTCTTCATTTGCTGTAAATAGCTTTTAGGCCTGATACTTCTTCTTTTGTCATCCATTTGTCCAGTTTCCTCGGTTTTTAAGGACAAACTGGACACCATGCTGAGAGATGCCAGGTTTTCAGCTAATAGCTCTTTGGGAATCACCTTGTTGGTCCAAAAAATACTATTTTATGCCTGTCATACTGTGTTATCCTTGGCATTGTTGCCAGATTTAATTAAAGAAATGTGAACAAGTGCCCAAAGATACAATTTTAAATTGTTTTTCTTTGATGTGTAGGCATAACACTGGTACACCCCTTGACTTAGGTGCCTTTTTTATGCTTGAATGATTTATAGGTGAGTGTTAAGCTGCTTAACAAAGAAAAAGTAAAAACATCCATCCATTCTCTTCCGCTTATCCTGTTCAGGAGCCTATCAACGCTGTCATAGGGTGCGAGGCAGGGTACACCCTGTACAGGTCACCAGCCTGTCACAGGGCTAACACAGAGGGACAGACAACCATTCACACTCATGGGACTGTGGGAGGAAACCCACGCAGACACGGGGAGAACATGCAGACTCCACACAGAAAGGCCCAGGCCAAGGTGGATTCAAACCCAGACCTTCTAGCTGTCTTTCTAGCTGTGAGAGACAGTGCTAACCACCATGCCACCATACTGCCCAACAAGCAAACAAACAAAAACAACATTTCTTTGAAAATGGCCGAGTACAAGGACTGGATTAAAAATGAATAAATCACCAAACAAAAAGTTTGAAAGACCTTCAGAAAGACCACTTTTTTAAAAAGATGACAAGAAAATCTGGCTCCTTGGAAACAAAGTATAAAAAAATGAGACTTTTTCAAAGTACTGTAAATGTGAATCTATACACGAGTCTTTCTCTTTCATCACATCCAGAATGTGATTAAATATGCTGTCAGTATGTGTGTTCCTTGTAAAGGTCACGACACTTCTATCAGGATGTTTCTATTTGTCTTTTTGCCCGTGTAGTTCCACAGAAGCAAGCGTCATTTTACATGAGGTTTAAAAGCAGTTTAACTCAGATGGATGCTTGCAAACAGTACCATGTTTAAAACCCAGATGCAGGAGAACTGGGGGGTTTAAAAAGCAGTATAATATTGCAACTGAGTATTCCATTAGATCTACATAAACAACCTTTAATTGAAAGCAGCTTGAAAGCATCATCTGCTGAAGATTCATGTTCCTTATGCCTACTCATGTATGGATACTCACTAAGTGTTCTTTCCTTCTTTGGCCTGTAAACAGCTGCTTGTGCTTAAGTGGTAAAATGTAAATCTTGACGCTGGCTGTTTACGTAGCCCAAGCTTCTAATCATGCAGACGTATAATTGAGTGACGCGTGGTGTCTTTATGAGTGGAGCTGCATTCAAAAGGGCAGATCCCTGTATTTATGTCTTTCTGTCTCTCTTTAAAATCAAAGTAGCTGCAATGCAGCTATCCCAACTGGTTAACTAGCTAAATGTAGCTGAAATGTTTATGTGATTCTTAATGCAAGCTGTTACAGTGTGAGGTCAGTGCAGAGCTAAATGCTTCACACTGCCATACTGATTTTATAGCAGTGATTTGTTATTACTGTTGTAGGGTTAGAGAATCAGGCATCAAAAAGGACATTGCTTGGAATTCAAAAGACATATTTAAAGACATAATACCTCATTTTTTTAGATGTGTGTTAGAGCATTTTAGTATGAAAATCTTTTTTGTTGGTGTTTTGTTTAAACAAAAAACAACTTGAAGTAATTTCACAATATGATAATTATAATATCTAAAATAGCAACAGCAGCTCTGGATGAAGAAGCAGACCGCGACTCCCTGATCAAAACTTCCTTGTGCCCTATTTACACAGGAAATTAAATCACAAACAAATAAACACTGTGCCCATTTGCTAAATTACGCACAGCTTCTTGTGAGCGACCAACCTCAGCGTACTTCTCAATATTTGAACCATGCAAGCACGGTTTAGACCCTCTCTTGTGATCTCTGAGAGGTCGTATAATCTGGAGGTGGACTTGTTGCTCAAATTAGTGGGTAGAGAAGCGTGCCACATGTTCAGTATCCATAAATATTGACTCTGGCTTTCTAGCTGGCCGTCTCTGACCTTGGTGGGTTTCCATTTTGGGACAAACCTATTTGAAATGTGTCCCATTTTGCCACAATCTCTTTCATGCACCATGTGCACGTGCTCAGCGTCGTGCTGCAGTCGTGCTTCTGCTGTCAAACACGTGGATTGATGAAGATATTACTGGTTTCTAAATTAAAAAGGCGGCGTTGCTCTACAGTTGAGTTAGGGGTGAGTCACAGCAACAAATTGTTTCCTGGTTTTGAGCAACATCTCTGAAGATTATCTCCTTGCAGACACACTACAGTCTGTTAAAACTACATCTGGCTCAAGGCAGAGGAATGTAGGCCCTGTGTCTAGCCAAGCTACTGTTAACAGCAGGTGAAAGGCTAATAGTTAGATCTGCAGTGTCATCTCGGGGCTTGGTCTGCCCCCTTACTCGTGGAATGTACGTGATGACAAGAGAAGCCTGCACCATCCACATCCACCATAACATGTGTGGACAGACACATCCACAGGACAAGAAATGAGCATGTACAGCACTGTGGTGAAGACAATAAGCCATGTCTTCTTCTATTTTTTCCACAGGATCTATGTGTTAAAACAGCACTATCCTCGTCTCTCTCAAATAACCTCAAACATTTCCCCTTCAATACATTCATTATAAGTATTATGTATTACACATTGTTCTCCCCTAAGGGAGTTTCCATAAAAAGATACATCTATTAGAGAAAGCAAAAGTACACGTGGTGGTTTTCTGTATATTATTTTTCTGGTTACAAAAGTAGATTTCCCCAAAGGTGAATGATGAATGGAACATACCAATAAAGAAATTTGACTTTTAAATTATTGTATAATGTGTAATTTACAGATGAGAGTCTGAGTGTGTTTTATAATGCAAACCCTAACCGACTGTTTCTTTCACACTAACCTGAATTTTAGCCTCATATTATCTTTTTTGCTTGTCAAAGAATGGCAGCAAAGTTTGATGATGTGAGAAGACAGCTCTGTAACTCAAATAGAGAAAAGATGTCTCAGGGCAGAGACAATGCACTGACAGTGTGACAGTATTTGTGACTCTGAACATTTTCAGGTGTGTTGAGTCTAAGCATAGACTGAAGGCCTCAGGGGTCGGATCAGAGACTGGTCATATTAGTCCTTACAGCTGGGACACCAGTTTAATCTGATAACAACAGTCTATAGCTAAATTATTGTTATGAGAATGGACAGATGCTCCACAGCATTGTTTTTGACCAACCTGTGGGTCATTGTAGACATTAAACGAATGCCAGGAACAGCTCAAATATTTTGGTTATGTCAGTTGAAGATTGTGTTTAATTGCTTCACTGCTTCCTACCTGGGGTCTCTACAAATGTTCCTTTTAAAAAATATATATTTTTAACCTTGTTAACATGCCAATATGATGTTTTTTATATGTTAGAAGGTGTGCCATGAGCTAAAGTCACTCTCTAAACCACAGATTCAGAGAGCCAAGGTTCCATCCATAACAAATCTAAAGCAGAGCTTATACTCTGCTGTGGACATGGACAGCTGGAGGCTCCATGGATAAGTCGTTATTGCTGTTATACTTCAGTGAAGCCCCCTGAAGTCCACCTTACAATTACAATTTACGTAATGTAAGGTCTCCAGAGATGCGTCCACAACCACAAAAATTTACATCCAAATGGACTCTCACAGACAGATGCTCTAACACTCACATTAGAAACCAATCCCTGAAACTTGTGGGTTGGGGTCTAACTAATAGAACTGGCAATTGAGGACAAGATTTATCTACCCTTGCCTTTAGCAAGTATTACTAAAGTATTTGATAATGTGGTCAAATCCAACATGTACACTGTCTATATGCACTAGTTTCATTTCGGTTCAGTGTGAGGGTATTCATTACTATTTTATGACTCTCCTCTGCTCTCTGTTTCACCATGGGTATGTGTCTCCTCTGCCCTTTCTCTGCTTACCTCCTAGAGCAATTTCAGAACCCCACCTTTCATCTTGCTGGTCATTGTTTATGAAGACTAAAGCTTAAATGCCGTCAGGTGATATCTAATGGTTTTAAGATGGTTTCAGCAAATGCAGTTCCTCCTTTGTTCTCCATTCAGACTGTTTACCTGCATGCAGCAACTGAAACCTGATCAGTTGTTGCATGCAGGTTCAACTGAAAGTCTCCTGGAGAGGGACTTCTGATAGAACCCGCATTACAAATGGACTACAAAGAGAAAGCAGAAAGCTTGCAATACCAAGAATCCTATTTCTTAACTACAGACTCTGCGCATGTATATGCAGAAATATCTGTTTATAGACGCTATAGCCTGTGTGTGTGTGCACCACACACAGAGTGATGTAGATACAAGAAGAGTAAAAATGAAAGGAGAGACAGTTGAGTTTACATGAGTTTAGTTGAGATTAGTCAAGTTTAGTTTAGGTTTACAGCTAAAACCTGGCTATTGTCCAATATCCTTTTGGCACTGGATTTTTTTGATGACTTTTTCTGTCTGCTGACCTGTTGGAACAGCACCTTCTCTTTATTCTTGACCTCCTACTGCTAAACAATCAGTGCTGTTTCCCTGCATCTTCCAAGAGATCTTATGAGTGAAGCTCACAGATCCAGTAGAAAGAGGATGAGGGTGCAGGCATGGACCAATATCAATATGAATACTAAATCAATAAACGCCATTTTATGGCATAAGGGTGTATGTTCATGGAAAAAAACAAACCTTCTAAATATTTATTTGCAGTGAAACTAGGGAAGTTCTTAGGATTTTTAATCAATGTCTGAGAAAAAGACTCAATTTTTTTTCAAGATGTTACATATGTTAAAAAAATAAAGCATATATATATATTATGGAAGCATGGAGCTGAAGTTAAACATACATGTGGGAAACTGTACCGCTTTAGAACAGCAGAGAGCACACCTATCTTGACCTCGAATTTGATTCCATGATTTTGAAAGAATATTTACTACTATCACAAACAAATAAATGCTTGCTAGAAAAAAATAATTATGCCATTAGTGGTGGTTGTTATGTTGAGCTAATAGTATTTGGATAAGTCAAAGTTTAACCTCACAGAGACTCTCTCAGTAGGTTGTTCATTTGAGTTTGAGATAGCATATCTCTACCAGCCCTCTCTGGCCATGAGGCTTTCACTCTGTGATGTTGTTCTTTCAATCAGTATGTAATTGGATCATCGGCAATATGATAAGCAATGACAAATACAGTGTCAGAGCTGCAAGATCTTCTCAAACCACCCCGGGCATCACTGATCAAGTCCCTCAACGGCCTTGGCTTGGCACATTCCTCAGAACTGGCCTGACATAAGCTGTGCCAAAACACACACACACACACACACACACACACACACACACACACACACACACACACACACACACACACACACACACACACACACACACACACACACACACAATATATGTATAGCCATGCATTCAAAACACACACACAAATGTTGACGTGATCACAAATATGCCTAAGAAAAGAAAAAGATGGACAAAGAATCAGATAAGGCCCTCTGTTTCTAATCCTCTCACTCAGGTAATTAAAGATGCTCACAGCTTGCTCTGTTAGGACTTATCCTCCGATCTACAGCAGTCTGAATGCAGCTTTTACCTGGTTTTTGGGTTTAGAGCACTAGGTTTACCAAGTGGTATTTTGGCAACAGCAGAGACTCAACTGCCAGCAGATCAACATGACAATGGAGGAAATCTTTACGAATGAATGAACTGCAGTAGAATAAAAGATTGCATCACAATCTGTCACCCTTTACTGATTCTACTAAATAAACAAATAGCCAAAACAGTAGTAAAGCGAAATAAGCTATGTAGATTTCAAAGAAGCTAATTAGATTCAGCACCAAAAAAGTATAAAATCTAAAGTGCCTGGATTGAGCTAGGCAATGGACACTGCCACTCAAGCAACAGTGCACACTCAAGGGCCTTTCTTTATTTTAATTGCTAAGTGGATGATCCGGGATTATCCCCGATAAAATATTATAGTCCTGAAAGAAGACAAATATCTTGTGATCTCTGTGGGATTTAATCTCTTGCTATCTTGGGAAGAAATCACTCCGCTGTGGCCAAAACACAGCCACCATTATCACCTAATGGATGTGAGTAGAGAAGCTCAATGGGGGCTTTTTTTATGGAGATCACATAAACACCAGCGCTGCTGACTACACCTCAAAGGCTGAAAACAATGCAGCAAAAGTCACCCTCACCCATCCACGCCTTCAGCAGCTAATACTCGAATTAAGTATTAGCAAGTACTTAACTTTAAATTTTAAACTTAGTGAAAACACTACTGCCTTCATGGGAAATTTCTGATGTCTAATCACTCGGCTCCTCCAGAGAACTGAGGTATAAGAGATCAGTTCTTGCAGCCAAATCTGTCACTGATATATTGATAAAGCGCAACGCACTGGAGCGAAATGAAAAAATTAATCCAGGCAGGGGGAAGTTTGTATAAGTTACACATGCAGGGAGATTCACACACAGCGAAGTCCAGCAGGAGTATTTGACAGTCACTTTGCAGCGTCTAATCCTTTAAAACCACTAAAGCAACAAGTTATAAACCCATTATCTGTTAGCCTTAATCCAAAAACTAAACATTTTTTGATCCAGCTATTAACACCACTGGTCAAATATCTGTTTATGTAACAGCAGGAGCTGCCATGTTATTGCTCTGGGTGGTCAAATTCACAGGAATATCACTCCATCTAGGGACTGTAACGAGCCATTCCGGTCCCTCTGAAAAGCATTAAGAAAACAATATCTTGCTATATCTGTGCATGGAAAAACAACAGCATGGTTTTAACTGCTGTTGGCTTCTTCTTCTTTTTTCTTTTTTTTTTTGTCTCTTGTTTTATTTCGTTTAATTTCAGGGACGTATAATGAGGAGAAAAGGAGAGTTTTCATGCACAAGCCTTTTAGTCATGAAAACGGAGCCTCGAGGGTAGAGGTCTGCTTTATTGTGGACAAATGATTGACATCCCCTTGGTGACATCACTACGACAAAAAGAGTGCTGGGGGAAGAGAAGGCAACAATCAATTCAAACGCTCCAGTGCGGCGCACAGAGGAGAGGCGACGCGCTCTCCAACTCGCAGCAACGACGTCCAAAAGAGCAACACTTAGGTCCGCTTATCGGTCTCTCTCTCTCTCTCTCTCTCTCTCTCTCAGAAAAGCTCAGTTTTAGTATTAGAGAACTGTTCGCTGGTAAGGATGTTCAAAGGAGCTTCTTTATACCTAGATCGGTTATGCCTACTCGAAACCGTTTCCTCGTAGACTTTTTTTTTTTCTGTCGGGACTGACCAAGACCCAATTCGCAGCTGGTGATAATATGTGTGAGAGGCGATCGGCGAAAGGTATGGGCTGTCTCTGGTCCCCCAAAGAGAAGCAACGTGGATTAAACACGAATTAATGTGGAATTTATCGGAGCCCAAAGGTGGAACGACGACCGGACACAGCGCTTTCTCGTCAGGTAAAATAAAACGCATGGATTTTTATAAACGCCTAAAGTACTCCACTGAAATAAATTCCAAATCATTTTAAGTGGTTGTAAAACAACGTGCTACATAAAGAAAAGTTTACTTTCTAACTGACCCCCTGCTAGTTCTTGGTTTATATGTGATTATAGGGTGTGTGCGTAAAAGTTAAAGCGTTCTCCTACACGCGGAAAAAACTATGAAAAGAAGAAAAAAGTTGCTCCTTTGGAAGTCGTGCTGCTCAGATGATGCTTAGTTTTTTCATGTTTTTGATGTCCTGTCCCGGGCTACATCTGGTACGCACGTCAGATCTAACACCTGCGAGCCTCTTGAAGTAACTCTATCCCTTATGATTATACACGACCGTCAAAGCCCCTGCAAACAGACGCTTGTGACACCGTCTGAATGCATCTGTTGCTGCTGTGCATACTAACCCGTTTCTCTAACTGTATTCTTTGATGGTTCTTGTGATCTGTCGGGCTACACAGACTCACATTTCTTTTTCATATCACCTCCCCTAACGTGATTTCTTATCTCCTCTAATTGGAGACTTTATGTTTGATCTCTCCCTCCGCAAACCCTTTGATTTATCTTTTCTGAGTCAGTCCGTCTTTTTTTCTTCCTTTTTTGTTTTTTTTTTATTTGGTTTTTTTTTGTTCGTCTCTTTTAGAACTTTCTCACCTTGATATTTCCATGTATCGCTTCATGTTAAGACCAAACTTCTCTTTAAGCTTTGACGCGGTATATTGCCCGTGGGGGTGTCTCTCTTTTTTCCCCACTTCAAAGTGAAGAGTTGTCTTCCCTTTTAGCCTGATTTCCTTCAGTCGTTCCGACCGTATGGGGGGCTCACACACAGTTTGGGGAATGCTGCAGTGAGGTCCCTGCGGTGTCTACCTCATGTCAATACCTCAGCGCCAGTGTATTGACAGAAACCAACTTTCTCCACAGGGACTGACTGATCATGGTCGCCGTGGTCCGCTCTCTCATGGTACTGCTGCTCGCTCAGGTGTTGCTGGAAGGTGCTACGGGACTTATCCCCGAGGTCGGCCGGAGGAAATACAGCGAATCCGGGAAGCAGACCCCAGAGCAGTCAGAGAGCTTCCTCAACGATTTTGAGCTTCGGCTTCTCAATGTGTTTGGACTGGGGCGCAGGCCGACCCCGAGTAAGCAAGCCGTGGTGCCGCAGTATATGGTGGACCTTTACCGTATGCACTCAGCAAACGGAGACCACAGCACCAAACGACCCAAGAGCATGGGGAAGCACGCAGAGAGAGCCGCCAGCAAGGCCAACACGATTAGAAGCTTTCATCATGAAGGTATGTATTAGTGACATACCTTTACCTGTCAGCCGGGGAGTTTCTCGGCTCTTGCAGACAGCCTAAACCTATATTTAAACATGACTCAGTGCGCCAAGACTGAACTTCAGAGCCTTCACTGTTTTATAGAGGTTTAGTCATTTACAGGTGACACGCGTCTAAGTTACTACTTCCTTTTAAATACATTTGGGTTTGCTTAAAACGCAGTAATGCGATTTACAAACGAGCATCTTGTGCACAATTAATTAACTCTCAAATATGTTGTGATCCAGCATTTAACCAAACATCCCTCCTGGGGCTGCTGTCAGAGGCTTTAAAACATCAAGAGGCGGTGGTATCCCTAGGGTAATTTGTTTCTTAATAATTGATGGTGTTTGCGTGGGCTCTGAAAACAGTTTTTCCAGACACGCACCACAGGAGCAGGATAAAGGGCGGTGTGCCTTTGCGCAGGTGATAGTCATCACCCTGTTACTTCAATAACACACGACATGACATTATACTAACACGCATTATGACAAAGTCATCGTGTCAGACTGAATTCTGAGTCATTTTTAACAAGGCTGAAATTAGTTCTTGGGAGGGGGGCGCCTTATTCTTTCCAAATCCCCCTTGTGCCCGTGCAGTGCGCCATTACGCATGTTCCAATAACACTATAATTGCTCACTTAGTTTACATGGTAGATACGTGCTGTTTGTTGAATTTGGTGTTACAGTTCAACTCCGTTGCACTTCAAAGATAGCATATGATGCTCAGATATATACGACTTCCAACAAAAGCCTCATAGATCCTGGATAAGGTGCACTAGTTCAACAATTGTGCAGATATTTGCACCGTGGTACTAATAAAGTGGATTATTTTAACTTAAGAAAACCAGCTGCTAAAATGTAAGACATAATGCTGGTTTACTTATAATGTGTTAATCATAGACTATATAGACTTTTGCACCTGGTTATGATATTAAAATGACTTACGCATGATTAAAATGAAAAAATGCAATGTTTACTCTCAAATATATAGTGATGTTTTATCTGTGATTCAACATCCTAGGGTATGTGTTCCAGTTTTTAAAGCACACAAGTTACTGTGTCCATAGGGGCTCTGCACAGAGTCCTCATACAGAGTTCTAAGTGTTTGACTGGGGAAGTTTCCATCAGGGGTGAGTCAGAGGGGTGGTTGAGTGGTTGCTTGGGTTCTCTCCAGAGGCCTAGTGCAATGACACCAAGTGGCTACACTGACACACTACAAACAACTATGACCTGGGCAGCCAGGCTGAGTGACTGCCCCCAACCAACTACTGGAAACCTCTGCAACTAGCCAACACACCTTGACACCACTGGCCATTACGAATGTGCTCAGACTGTGTTTACATATGTTCCCCTGGCCCTTTCATCCTGTGCTAACAGAGCTGCCGGGTTGTTCGTCTTCCCACGTCAAGGGACACGCAATTGATGGCTGTTCCATATAATAAGCATGTATCTACAGATGTAAACTCAGCACATCAAAGCAAACAGCTCTAATCATTCATCACATCTGCTGGCTGATATTCATTTCACTAGGATAATTAGTTTCACTGCTATCAGTTTTCAAAAATAACTATTTCCCATGCCAAATAGAACATTTCCACTACTACACAGGAAGTGGCTGCCAGAGACACGTCTCTGATGAATGACCCAACATTAGCCTTTATCTTATGTTTTGGCATGCAGCACAAAAAGAAATTAGGAACGTTGATACACTCATATCTGTGGTTCACACGTTTTTGACAGGCCTTGACTTGTTCACATAGCCTAACCTCAAAGGACAGAAAAGGAGAGAGAGTGAGAATATTGTTGTAGAAAGAAATTGAGAAAGAGTGAAAGAGAAGGAGAGAGAAAGAAAAGAGGATTTGGGGCTAAGAGAACAGAGGGAAAGGGGATTTGGGAGCTGAGGAATGAAAGAAAGAGAGGGATTGGGGACAGAAGAGGGGGAATGAGAGACAGGGGGCTTTCCCACATCAAATAAGGAGTGATGGGCCTAATTGAGGTCTTTGTGCCTCTGGAGGGAGATTTAGGATGAGATGGTGGAATTTCCTAAATGCCTCCTTTGAAAAAGCAAGGAGTTCAAAGTTTGTGTTTACTCCGCTGCACCAAACAGATTAAAAAGTGTGTCTATACATCATATGTGATCTTCATAAAGTAAGAGTTCAAAGTTGTGGGGTGGGGGGTGGGGGGTGGGGGTGGGGGCTCAAAGAAAATTGTAGCTTTTAAAAAGACTTCTGTCATTTACTGTACACTATAGAGGGGCATGCAAAGATCTTAAGTATATACATTTTATATATACCCAACTTTCCATTTATCTATGATTATCTCCACATTAACAATAACTTAAGTCTTTGTAATTTCAGTTTAACATTTAAAATAAATATTCCAGAGGTGGTAACTAATTTTCATGCAACAATTGGCATTTATATTTTTCTCCTGGCTGTTCTCATATTTGATGAGATATATCAATCCAAATGTCAATATATGATAGAACTTTTTTCATGTGTGCTTATGAAAATTGTGTGCGGCAGCCAGCTCTCACAGTGCAAATGAGCCATTTGAAGTCTTTGTTTGATCTTATCGATAGATTGAAGCGCACTGCTTTCATCTTCTGACATTTAACCAGGTGAATACATGAGCATGGCACTAATGACTGTATTACATAGCATTTGCCTGCTATTACACTGAGTCATACATGCAAAGTGTGGATATATGATGTATACCTGCTACACATCAGCCTGCAACCACTCATATAACCATGTGGCAGCTTGGCTGGATCCATAAACTAGATCGACTGGATATTATTTCTTATTCTTGCTCAGTGACTAAAATCTTGGCTTCGTCCTTACACTATGGTTGTCTCTCTCTGCTGTCCTTTTCAGAGTCTATGGAGGCCCTGGCCAGCCTGAAAGGCAAAACAACACAGCAGTTCTACTTTAATCTCACTTCTATTCCCAGTGAAGAGCTCATCTCATCTGCAGAGCTACGCATTTACAGGGATCAGGTCATGGGATCTGCAAGCCCCAATGAAAGCATCATTAGTGACAGCACTCCTACCAGTGGCTTCCATCGTATCAACATTTATGAGATATTTGGAGTTCCCACCACTCATGGCGAGGAACCTCTACTACGTCTGCTGGACACTCGACTGGTGCAGGACTCTTTGAGTCGCTGGGAAAGCTTTGACGTCAGCCCCGCTGTATCTCATTGGACTTCTGGGAAAGGCCACAATCATGGCTTCTTGGTGGAGGTGATTCACCTGGAGGAAGGGGAGATGAACAGTGAACATGCCCATATACGCAGGAGGCATGTCAGGGTGAGCCGGTCTCTACACCAGGACCAGGACTCGTGGCCTCAGGCTCGGCCACTGCTTGTGACATATGGCCATGACAGCCGTGGGGGCTCAGTGCTCCATACACGGGAAAAAAGGCAAGCAGTACCCCGCAAACAACGTAGGAAGCAACAGCACAAGGCAAGCTGCAAGAGGCATCCCTTGTATGTGGACTTCAGTGATGTGGGCTGGAATGAGTGGATAGTGGCACCCCCTGGCTACCATGCCTTTTATTGCCATGGGGAATGTCCTTTCCCCCTAGCAGACCACCTCAATTCTACTAACCATGCCATTGTGCAGACGCTTGTCAACTCAGTCAACTCAAACATCCCCAAAGCCTGTTGTGTGCCCACTGACCTCAGCCCCATTTCTTTGCTCTACCTGGATGAATTTGAGAAAGTAATTCTGAAAAACTACCAAGACATGGTGGTTGAGGGATGTGGATGCCGGTGAGAAACTGGTGATATGGATAGAAAGAGTGAGGCAAGAGAGGCAGAAAGAGATCAGAGATTACCATGGACACCCAGTTTCCCAATGAAGACATTTATTTATATGAAAGAAACAGAAAACAGAGCTATTGTGGAAGAAGAAGAAACTATATATGAATATATTTATGTCTACATAAAGTTGGGAAAAATAAATATTTTAATCAAAGGAATATTTCTTTACTGTTTTGGAAATGTATTTCTGATGTACATTTTGAAATGGGTGCAATACCACATGAAGTATGCTCAGATGCTCAGATTTCTATTTTGTATTTATTTCTATTATAACCACTTTATTTGTAAATAAATAATGTGTATTTATCGTGAAAAAACACAAACCCCGTGGTCACTCCAGTCTTGCATGTTCGGCTACACAAACTGCATTGTGGGGCCAACGTGTGTGCCAGATATTCTGACAGAAATTACCTGCAAAAACATAACACACGACAAGAAGCTTATACTCCACTGATTGCAAACCAAGCACTGAACTATTTTGGTAAGCATAATTGGAGACCAACAACAATAGAAGTTTTGAGAGCAAAGCGATAGGACCGGGTCACTAATGTAATGTCACAGGCAATTTACATGCCCGCGGGAGGTTTAGAAAAACAGCAGAGTATGTTTTTAATGCCTTACATGTCACTGCATGGATCCCTGAGAAGACTCTCTTAAAGCTAGCTCCTATATTTATTCTGTTCCCAACCAATATTATCAAATGGAGAAGAAAAAAGTGAAACTGGAGCCCTTCTGTGGAAGATCTGACAGGGCAAAAGGTTTATTTACAGTGCGATTTGAGACTGTGGCAGAAAGACACACTAACAGGCCTTAAGCAAGGAGAAGAAAAAATATCTGTTGGCACTTTAATCATTGAAGACAAACAAACACACACCTGCACCTGTTCACATACTGCACATGCTCAGACAGATTCTTCCCCACATCAGAGTTTGACTGCCTTCCTTTGTCATCTCTGAGTCAAAAGCCTCTAATGTGTTTCAGCACTGAAGAAAAAAAAAACTGATGAACTGTAAAGGAAACAATACCGTATACTGACACCAAAAAGCGCTCAAGAGACATGTTCTCTTCACAGAGACAATGGGCTCGGCTGGCTGGTATAGAGCCAACATCTTTATACTGCGATGTTAATATAAAAGAAACAATGTTCTATCTAGATTAAAGCGAACTGACTAAAACTGCTCCATAAAGAATAGATGGGAATTTATAGTGTAGCCACAATAACAGATGAGATAATGAGAGAGAGGGAGTTTGACTGACTGCGCTTTCTGCTGTGTTTGCATTAGAAAGGGTTTGGAGGGATCACAAGGCAGCTCAAAATGCTCTAAATAGACTGTTTTTATGTGAGCGCACATTGGGACCATGGAATGTTGGTTTTCAATCTCAGACACATGCTTACGCTCGCATGGAAAACCAACGTGGTTGTTTTTTCAATCATCTATTCAAGGGTTTCCTGGTGGGCTTTTTCTCTTCAAAAAACAAATGTGCGTCTAACAAAGCTATGCTTGTTACTTATATAGGATATGTAAATCAAAACATTTAAGAAGGAGGCGTGAGATTTTATTTATGGGCTGTAAAAACACCAAAATGTCACTTTTTTTTCCCCACTAGTTGCAGATCATGTCCGTTCACCTATTCTTCTCCTCTAAGGGTGTCCATCTGCTCTAGATGATGCAACTATTTAATTGAATCATACCCGCCCAACATGCACACGTAACCGCACACACATGCAAACACACCCAACCGCATTTCAGTTTTAATCTTCTGCACGTGTTATTTGATTCTACCTTGCATCCCCACCCCTTTTGGTCCCATCTGATATCCATTTCTCCTCCATGGATCCCTCTGCCCCATAGCCCTTCGCATGAACCGCACGTCCTTCCATCAGCAGCAGCAGGACATTAATGGATTTTTAGAAGGAAGTCACTTAGCTAGTCCACTTAATGAACACTTAATAAATCTAAACACTAAAAACCTCCAAAAAAATTTCTGCCTTGAGCTCCAGGAGTAACGTCAGGGGTGGGATGGAGGGATTTTTTTTTTTAAGTGTTAGATTTAGTGTCTTTATAGCTGAAGTTCATAAACCTTTCATTGGGTTGGGTGGAAATACTGCTCCCAGAGTGGGTCACACATGGGCAGCATGCCTGTAACTCCCCTACTGCACCCCAGCCCAGCTGAACTCAGCTCCAGTTGTAGTATGAGCTGGCCACCTTCTGAGGGAGGGGGATCTTATTTTAGAGTCATGTTAGTATCAGACAGTTCCTAAGGGACCACTTCTAAACGAGGGGTCAGGGGTCAGAGTAATAAAGGCCTATTACTGACTGACTTCCAGGCTCGTCGCGTCATCACAGACTAGTGGCTTCAAGTGTGGTCAGCCACTGGTTGCAACCGGGAATAAGTTTGTGTTTCAGAATCCGGTTTTGTATTTTATTTATGTGCATTCTGGATCCATCTATTTGTGTGTGTGATTGTGCTGATGATGAGCTGAAAATTGGGTCTGTGTGTGACTGTGAATTTCATGATTAAGTTATAAAAAGCACAACTGTGAAATATGTGTTCTTGGCAGAATTGTCTTCACCTGCTACACAGACCTCTGCTAAGTCACTCTCAGAGAACAGATTTTCCCCTTCCTTCTCCATGAACATCTGGCAAATCAGTTAAAGGTGTCCTTTGCAGTCTTTGTTTATGCACAAACACACAACAGAGCAGCCGCACAACTGATGAGCATAAAACTGGAAGCTGGAACCTACTAGCATGGCAGGGATCATTCATTTTGTTTGGTGCTCAGCAAACCAAACTAAAACTATCTGCAACTCTAAACAACCAAAATTGTAAGGGCTATAAAAATCAGTTTTCCAGATTTCTGTCTGGCCCAGAATTGGAAAGTATGCGGTGTGCTGTGTATCCTTGATGAAACAGCGGGCTCATGAAATCTCGACTGGCCCTGCGCCAAGGTGCGACACAAAAATTTAGAGAAGTGAAGAGAGACAGCAGCCACTTCAGAGTCTTTTCTAAGTTTGGATCTTTTCTTCTTCATGTGCTGCACACACTAATTTTAGAGGTGGTGCACGTGGTGTTTTTTTTTTTTTTCTGTATTCCGAGAACAGCCAGTGAAATGACGTCCAGCATAGCGAAGGCTGTGGCATCTGTGCTGCAGCTCCGAACACATCAAACAGACGGCCGTCCACAGATTCAGGAGCAGAGCAAATCTGGAAATTACTTTTCCAGAATGACTGCACGGATACTGCTGCTTTTACATATATGCAATTTCTATACCTGCAAGTGCAAGCATATGTGAATTAAAGACTGTCTGTGAGCATGAGCGACTGCTCTTGGTTTCAATTTTGGTACCTTCGCATTTTAAAAGGCATGTGATATAAATGAACATTACTCAAAACTACTTGCTTCTAACCATGTTCTGCTACTACCATTACTGTAAGAGCTAATCATCCATGCAATTACAGTGGAGCTGGCCTTGAGTGACATGCTGAAATCATTACCTCTGGCAAGGACTCAGTTGAATAGACCATTATATCGCCCAATTCTCACAGCAGAATAATTTGACGCTAAGCTACAGTAGAGTTGAAAGCCTGTACTGTGTACTATTATGATACTCTGGAGAACATGGCAATGAATACTTACAGAAAAACAAGAACTTTTTATTAAGTCATGATGGGGGTCAGCATCAGAAAAAAAAATGCCCTATAACATCAGAATTACTTTTCTTTCTTTCAGTGATATTGTGCTCTCTATCTTTGCTTTTATGTGAAATTTAATACAGTGAGAAGTGGTTGTAGTTATTGATGATATTGTTAATTTTTCTGACATTTAGGGTTTTTTTTTTTTTAACTATAATCAAACAGGAATGGAGTTCAAGATGTGTACCTTGCACTTTTGGGCACATCTCCATAGAGGATACAGGAAGGAGTTCCATATGGGAGACATATGAGCTGACAGGCTTGAGGATGGATTTGCCTCCAGACACTGATCTAAGGTCAGAGCTGTGTTTACTCCTCTGATGGTTACAGTAAGGTTTGGGGTAAAGGGCAAACCCGGCTGATCCTGGAACCTTGCCGAAGGGCGTCTCCTGCACACCAAGCTTGAAAGGGGTTGTGTGGCTACTGGGAGCAGCCTCCATCTTTGTAAAAGGAAGTGAAGAGATCAATCAAAGGGGAGCTACATGACATCCCCCAGCATGTCCGTAAAATAAATGTCAATCTCAGATACAGTAAATCTCTTCCATTACCACGTGTGCAACTTCAAGCCAATGAGGTTTGCATTCAGAGCTGGCAGTGAATTTAAAGCTCTGAACTTAACTGTCTTGTCTGATGACAGAATAGTTGATAAAAAGCCATAATGCACAGTGAATAATGACAAATATCTACAGCATTAAATACAGCATACCCACCCTTTCTCTCTCAAATGCACGCACACACAGCATGCATGTGCGTGTACACCCACACACAAAGCAATAACTTTATTTTATATACATCTATACAAAACAGTGATGATGCCATAATTTTTATGTATTAATTAACTTCCTAGAAAGAGCATTAAACAGAAAAAAAAACTTGAAAATGGACAGTTTGACCACCTTCTGCCTTTCAAGACCAAACATTTCTCTTTTGGAGCTAGAGTTAGTTCAGGGCCACAAAATGTTACCAACAGGAACCTAGCCACAAGTTTCAGAGTTTAGATGCAGCACCTTGTGGAGTTCTGGGCCTGGAACCCAATCCACTATGTATGAGCAGGAAACCTGTTCTGGAGTTCAGGGCCTCACTTGGTGGTCTTTGAGAACAAGCTGGTGCTGAACTTTTTGTACTTAGAGCAGATTACAAGGAGGCTGCTTCCAGATGCAGTGCACGAGGGGAAAAGACTCTCCTTCCCTGGGTGGTATGGGACAAACCAATTCCTCCACACTTTTCTCATTAGAATAATAAGCTTTGTATAAACCACTGTGCTGCTATTGTCAGGGACACACACACGCACGCCCCCCCCCCCCACACACACACACACACACACACACACACCTCCAGCCATCCATCTGTCCATACGATACATCTGACACAGATATCTTTGCTGGAGTGATGCAGGTTAGAAAATATTCAGAGAGGCTCTTGTTATTGTGAGTACTGTGCATGTGCAGTGTATTAATTATATCAGCCATGCACAAGTTATGAAAACATCATTCTTCTTCAAAATAACAGCCTGCTGATCAGATGCTGTGCACACAAGTGCCAACACTGTAGACTCAATTAGAAAAAACAACAACACGCAATTCTTAACAGGGAGCTGACAACTGCAATACTAGTACAGTGATAAATGGGGGGAGCATTTTCATACAAGTCAGTTATTTTGAAAGGCTCTCCATCAATATGATTGTAGAGGGAGAGGAGCAATGCCCGTTTATGTAAACAGCATGTCGGCAAGCTGTGGGCCCCAGCCAGTTTGAGAACGAGGTGTAACTCACAGTCATTTACCCTGCTCTCCCACAGCCCGTCACTGGCATGGCAAACTCTGCCTCACCAAGCTTCCTGTGACTCACTTCCTGTCCCAGCCCTGCACCTGCACTCCTCTGGGTGATGTCATGGCAGGTTTTCCTCTTGGAGTCGCATTCTCCCCATCTGGAGTAATGTGCGTATGTACGCATGTGTGTTTATGTGTGTACATCCATCAGCATGCCTGGCTCAGACATCAGTCAGAGGACCTGTGGTGAATGTGGCCCTTCATAGCTTTCGTGATGACCTCCTCCATGAGGCAAAAGCTTTGGAGAGAACGGCACATCAAACAGGCAGGGGAGGAAGAGAACAGTCGGAACATGGATTCAGTCCCAAAGCGGGATTATTGTGAGATTTTTTCCCATTTGCTTCTTCTTCTTTCTTTTTTTTCTATGATACAAATATGCAATTTGGTTGCCTCCTTGTATCTGTGTATTCAATACAGCCTTCTGTGAATACTTACTGAGCTTGAGTAGTTCTATTTTCCAATGAGGAGAAACAACCTCTAGATGTCCTCAATATCTGTAGGAATAATTACAGTAGGCTTTTCTACCCTCGGTGACCACAGTGAAAATGATAGATTGAGGGGAACACACTACTTGGACAGGCCTATGAGTAAATGGAAATATTGTATGAGAATGAGTGAATACTTTTTTCCCTTATCCTGGGCTGAAAGATTTTTTTAAATTTTTTTTTTACTAAACCAACCTTCCTTTTTTTGCTCTTTTCTCCCTCAGATCGTATGTATGTGAATGGGCAGGAAATGCCTTACAGCTCCCGTAAGCAGTGGAGAAATCCATTTGAGGTCAAGGGTTGCAAGAGGAAGGCAGCAGGCATATATCAATATTCATTTCCTTTTCTGGTACATTCCCAGACCTCTTGCTAGTTTCACTCCTTTATAGAGTGTGTTACAGATCATTAGTTCTTGCCAGCTGCCTGTTGACAACATTAGCTATTCTAATGGTCATCTGTGGGGAAACTGAAGGCCATGTCCTCCCTTTTGGTGTGTTCATGTGCATCACATCACCTGGGTTATGATGCTGACAGATGGTACAGACCAGAAAGAAGTGAGTGGAAGAGAAAACGAAGTCACCTTCATTTTTCGTTGACCTCTACTAATTTCCCCATGACATAAATAATATAAAGTATACCATCACCAGTGTTGAAGGTGAAAGTGCAGTTGTGATGCACTACTACTGTGTATCCACAGTTAAGACAACAGAAATTGATACTCTGTTACCATACTAAGTGTACTGTAAGTATACTTAGAAACTTCTTTTCCTCGCTAGAATGGCCAGCATTTAGAAGGCCAGAGTTTACCAACATTCAAGGGTTGACATTGGACTAAATCTTCATACTGTCACTGTGCAAACAGCGGGCGTTCTGTTGACTGGGACATAAAATAGTGCTGTTGGGTTTTGGGTTTCCAGAGCGGGATCAGGGCTGCAGTATATTGAGTCCATGTGGGGAGTGCGTTTTTAATCTGAGCCTTACCCGCAGTCCTTCCTGTTTCTAATTTGGCGCTGCAGCGGTTTTGTCCTGAGGCCAAGAGCCTCTCTTCCACAGAGTGTCTATTTCCTCTGAAGTGAATAGTAGCAGGTGTGCTGGCCCGAGATCCCTTGGAGAAGTCTGCTTATGAATGGCCCACATCTCACTCTTTCTCGCCTGTCTTTGTTTTCTTTTTTCTTCCTTTCATTCTTATTTTTCAGTCTCTCCAGCATTCTTTCTCCCTTTTTCAAATACTTTCTTCCTTTGCTGTTATGTCTTCACCACTCTGTAGTCACTCTTTTGTCTCCATCTCTTTCTTTCATTTGTCCCTTTTATTGTCTTTCCTTTCATCGAGATCAAGGTGTGCACCTCGATAAGTCATAAAGAGGCAGCTTATGCTAATGAAAATGCTAAAAGACAACAGCAAGAACAAGGACAGTACAATCACATATCAAATCTTTGAAGACATCAGATATAAGAAATCACATAAAACCATCAAAACATCCAAAATAGGTTTAGATCTGGTGTACTGACATTGACTTTGTTGTGGGAGATGTAAAACCACAAATCCATATGCAGCTGGAACCATTACTATTCTCAATGTATTTATCCTGTGCAATAGGCACGTGTACACAGATTGCAAAGCGATTAAATAATAAACACAATATCCATTATGCATAGTGTTTATTATAGGAAGGAAGAGGGAAAATGTGTATGTGTATATGTATATGTGCAAGCGAGACACTGAATCTTGCACACACTGCCTTCGAGCCAGCCTGATAGCGAAGAACTCATCCAATCTGTGAGCAGAGGAGACATGCTGTCATGCTGCTTCACGGAGGCACTGCGATTGGAATTAACCTCTAGTGACCTTCACTTCTACTCCCTTCCCCAAAACACACGCTTTAATGAGTTGGGCTCAAAGGGGTGCAGCCTTTGCTGTAAGGCAAATAAATCCTATCAAGTCTAAGTCATATTCTTACTTATCTCTGAGGAAAACAAGGCAGAAACCATGTTGGTTGCCAATGATTTGTGACTTAGCACAAGAGTGAAATACAGCTGCAAAGCCATTAAGGAAATGAGAGTCTAACCAAAGGGCTGTTTAACTGGAACACATGAACTCTTAATGATGTTTGTGTTTATTCAATTTTGCTTCCACATCATTTGGCCAAGTAGAATTTGGTGTAAAGGTTATGAGGAGAGGTTGCAGATTCTGTTCCCAGAGGTTGTGAGTATGTAAGGCTTACTAGAAATATTTTATTTAATGACAGTCATAAATAAGCGGGTCTGTACTTTGTGGGCTATTGCTATTCTGCAATGTTCTATTAATCCCTGTCACACATAATCAATCTATACAGTTTCAATCAGCTCATGAGGCAGCATTTAACCCTCTCACAACAATGGAAGTTCTCTAGCCTCTGTTCAGGCCTCTTTCCCCCTTCTGCTCTTCTGATTCTCTGCCAAAGTCAACCGTAGGCATTTGCGTTTCCAGCCGTGGCGCTTCCGGCATCTGCACACGCTTATGTTTACACAGGATGTTCAAACTTGATGCAGATTAAACAAATCCAATTTGGAGGCTAAGTTCAATCACCTCTTTTATTTCAACATTAACTAGATGAAGCTGGGGGCCAGATTACCACTACCATTTCCAAGAGGATTGGGTAAGGGGAATGAACTGTACACAAATAAGTCCAAAAAGTATTTTGAGAGTGCTTATATGCGGATGGATGTCATCCGCTAGTTCCCACAGGCTTGCATGTGGTTGGATTTGCACTGTGTGTGTGGAGTATTTTTTCAAAAATCTCCAGCTCTCCCTGGCAGAGTGTTGTGAGCCTTCTCAGGGCCCATGGGTAGTTCAGCATTTGTGTGGTTCCCACACTTATGGTGTAAACGGAGGCCTGGCTTTGTACACACAGGCCCAGACCAAACGCACGTAGAGCAATTCAAAGTTATGAACATTTAATTTTGCCAGGACATTTTTTTTTATCTAGCATCAGATAGTCGCTGATTACTTAAACTCAGGAAACACAGTATAGGTCAGACGCCAATCTTGCCAAGTTTACTTTCTCATATTGTAGAGCAGACAGTATCAGAGCTTTGCCGAGGGCGATCTACAGGCTTTCCGGCCCACTCTGCTGTTTGGGCCAAACTACTGGTTCAGGACTGGGATGGGAAATGTGGCAGAATGGTCTCTGACCTTTTCACAAGTACAAAGGGACTTTCTTTGTGTCCAGAAGAGCAGTCATTTGTTCAACAGGATTTTTAATTGCTGCTCCCTTCAAAAACGCGCCGGGTTTGGCTGGTGTTTGTGTCCTCACCTGGCTCCCCTTACGCATTTCAGAGGGGTTCTGACCTTCCAAGACACCTGTTTGGCTAGCATATGGCTGTCTGTCTGCTCCCAGCTTACACAGCCATCCCAGTTCTACGAAGCAACTCTATTCAGGATGGCTAGCTGTCCGCCTAATTGTATCACATTCTACATGCTTTGTCCTGGCATTCCCTTGCTAGCTAAAGGTTGCCAAAATCTCATCCACCACATCAGAGGGGCCCTATTAACCCCTGACCCCTGGTTGGTGTGTGTGGACAAGGTCGCTGCCTCACACCCAACGCCGGGCCCATTAACACGTCGCCCCACAGTAGAAAAACTATTTTGACGGGCTGTAATTGGCGCTAAGTGATGGTGGACAAAGGCCCCCTCCTGTGCTGCCTACTGGACTAGAGGAGTACTGACCACTCTTGGAGCTTCACGCTTGACATTTCCTTTCTGAGTCCAATGTGAGAAGAGAGGACCTGGGGAAGCCCCTTCCTGCACCACTCCTCCTCCATTTCTCCATCCCGTCAGCCCTTTCCATATGCCGTGGTGCTCCTTTGAAAATGTGAGATAATGAGGTTCTCGGGAGAGAACAGGCCAGAGCAGGATTGCTTGGTCTAGATCTGCGGAGGCTGATTAATCCAATGGTAGGCCATTCCTTTCAGAGCCACCCTAATTAGTTTATGTTAGCTGGAGAAGGTCAGGGGGCGTGTTCGGCGGAGGCCTTTTCTTTAAATGCCACAATAGTGTGATGATCTGTGGATGCAGGTGCAGCATTCGGCTGCTTTTATGTTGCTGAGCCGCTTTGGGTCTTGGTTGTACGGTTCAGCTGCAACCTGGCAAAGACAATAAAGTCTTTTACTCATGAGCACATGACATTTTTATAAACCAGCCTCCAGCCATCTAGTTTTCCTTTCTCAGGCTTTCCAAGTTCATTAGTCATAAACTCAAATATTATAATGGTCTACAAATAGCACAGGGAAAACCCTCAGCATTGTATGTGGTATAGCGGTTGAAAACTGAAAAGACTGCAAACCAGGACTTCCGAACAACTAAAGACTATGGAGAATAATTTACTGGTAGTCTTGGCCTGTGTGATTGTATTTCTAACCCAGAGCAGACCCAGTGCATTCAAACCACTTTGAATAAGTAACTATGTGAGTAGGAAGTTTCCTTGAAACTTATCACCATTTACCTTGACTGAATTTGTATTTATGGCAAATGCAAATCCTTTTAATGATTGACTGTGATCCAAAATTCCCCCTAGCTGTGTACATCTTGAGCCCTTAGAAACAACCCAAGGGCACTCAGCCAGGCTTCTCTCACACAAAGCTCTATACTTAAGACAGGTCTAACTCCCTTCCCCATAGGCCATGCCATGTTCTCATCCCCGTATTTAACATTCTGACGTCAGAAAGAAGCAGAGGAGGCAGCAGAGGAGACTTTAATACTAAATCTCTCCCCCTGTCATTATCGGCCCCTGTGACCGCCTATCAGAGGCCCTTGAGTGATGTGGGAAAGCCTGTGCCCTGTCCTCCCAACTCCTGTAGGCCAGGCCGCCTGTTCTGTCCAAACCAAACTGAAAACTACAGGACAGGCACAGCTAGGGCTGACATCAATGAGGCGCCGGGCTCTTTATGCCCACTCTGTGGTCGAGAGGAGAGAAGCCTGGATATTAATCTCTTTCACTCACGTCTTTCCTCGCATGTTTCCTTCCTCTTTTCCCCTCCTCACCATGAAAGCTATATATCTGGGCCCTCAATCACATTACAGCTTAATCAAATAAAGGCAGGGAGTGTTTCTTTTGGTAGCTGCTGCAATTACAGTCGCAGCTGGAGGAAGTATCCTCTCCAACACCGATACTGTGTTTGGAAGGTAGAAAGAAATTAACGATCTGTCCTTAGCCCAGTTCAGAGTGATGGATAGTGCCAGCCACTCATGCAGCAGTCTGGGTTATGTTTTAATTTGAATCTGTCCATTAATAACCACTTGGCCGGTTTCGCTTTAACCCAAAAACATTAAATGGACTGATAGATAAATAACTGCTTTACACAGATGGTATTTCACATAAAGTGACGCTATATAAATTTGTTTTTTTGTTTTTTTAAAGTTACAATTATGGCTAATAGTAGTCTTATGCTAGCAGTGAGAAACCTCATTACTGTTGTGGTTTTTGCAACACCTATGGTGAAGTGAAAAAAAATAAAAGCCAAACGTGCCAACTCAATCAGTCAGTCCACCAGCCCATGTGATGTGGGCCTTTATAAGAGGACACCTGCAGCACCCACCATCCTCAGTTGGCTTTGTGAAAGCCTCGGAACTGGGTGGGGGACAGATGAGAGAGCTAGAGGACTAGACCAAGGTTTGGCCCAGAAGGCCTTAACTATCACTCCAGTCCATGGGTTGCCTTTGGCCTTGCTAACTGTTCCATGAAATGGGCCCCAGGAACAGTGCAAACCTCCCAGAAACAGGCTGCTCACTGTTAGCCAACAGTGCTCTCTTTGTGTGAAAATTGTCAAAGCTGGCCCTTTTCTGCATTGGTCCTGCCTTTCTTTTGAGCCTCAGCTGTGAGCAAACAAAGCTGGCTTAAAGGTCTGCATGATGGTTAGCTAGGTAGCTGGCTAGCAGCATTAGTGTTTGTGTCAGTGAGAGCAACGGAGTCTGTGTTTCCTGTGTGAGCAGGTGGGGTTTCACTGACTAATTACAGAACATAATTATTCACATAGTAACATATGCGTATGCTCGTGGGAAAAAGAAAGTACACCCTCTTTAAACTTTAATGTTTTACATATCAGGACATAAAAAAAATTAGTCTTAAAATGAGGTAAATACAACCTCAGATAAGCAACACTACAGGACACCACCACCGTCATTATATAATTAAGAAAAACTAAGACAAAAAGCAGAAGCAGTGTGCATAAAACTAAGGATACCCCATGCTTCAATAACTCGTAGAGCCACCTTTAGCAGCAATAACTTGTAGTAACTGCTTTCTATATGACTTTATCAGTCTCTCACATTGTTGTGGAGGAATGTTGGCTCACTCTTCTGTACAACACTGTTTCAGTTCATTGAGGTTTGCAGGCATTCATTTCTGCACAGCTCTCTTAAGGTCTCACCACAGTCAATCAGGTTGAGGTCTGGACTTTGACTGAACTATTGCAACACCTTGATTCTTTTCTTTTTCAGCCTTTTCTGTTGTAGCTTTACTGCTGAGCTGGGGATCATTGTACTGTTGCATGACCCAATTTTTGGCCAAAGGACTTTGTTCCAAAAGTCTTGTGGTTTGTTCAGGCCTAAGACCATGCTGCCATGGGTTTTTCCTTTCTTTCTTTCCTTTTTTTTTTTTTTTTTGAGAGAGGAGATGTTTCCAAATAAGCTATACTTTGCGTTCAGTCTTTTTATTATTGTACTGTCATGAACTTTAACATTTAACATGCTAGCTGAGCCCTGTAGAGTCCAAGATGCAGCCCTTGGGTTACTTGCCTTTTCTCTGAGCATTACATGGTCTGAGCTTGTGGTGAATTTGCTGGGATGTCCACTAATGGGAAGCATCTTTGTCACTCTACAATGATGGCCTTATAACCCAGAGTGATGGGCAGCAACAATCACTTATTTAGAGCATTGCTGATGTCCTTCCTTCTTGGCATTGTGTTAACACACCTGAATACTCCAGACCAGCAAACTGTCTTGATAGGCAAATCTTTGCAATTTTCTTTTCACCATGATTATATGTTTCATTGTAAGTACACCTGAGTTTATGGTGCTTTATTAGTTCAATGTGTTTACATGGTGGTGTCATTTCATGCAAACATACATATATGCTTTTATTTCATGTATTTATTTTTCCAGCCTGAATCTGTCCATCTTGTGGAGGGGTTGCAAAAGGAGTTGTTAGTGAGTTGCCAGATGGTTTAAACAAAGTCATGCAAAAGTTGCCCAATCCAGCATTGCCAAAATGTTCAGCAAAAATGATTAATTTCATTACTGGCTGCATGAATACGTATAGTACCTTGATTTTTGTAATCAGCTGTAGTATTACTGACCTCAATTTGCTGCAATACAGTAACTTTGAGGTTTAAAAAGAAATGATTTAGCAAATGCATAAATCATCAAAGTAGAATTCATTGCTGTTTATTTCAGATGATGTTGATTGTGTTGTCACAGCAAAACAATTTTGAGGAAACAGAAGAAATATTTATTAAATGCTATCTGTTAAGGGGCTTCATCTGTAGTTGAAATGGACCATCAAGTCACCGCAGGTTTTGGTTCAGATGAATGAAGTCCGTAGAAGATTTCTTCAATTTTAAGGCTGTGTGTAACACAGAGAAGCTATACAGCACTACAAAAGTGAGCAATAAGTGCAAGTGCCACGGCAATGATAAATGCTTCGACATATTTACTGAGGTGGATAAACTCTGCTGCAGCAGCTTTTTCCTTTTTTCCCCCTCCTTTTGGACGGAATGGAAAACCAGTAGCACTTGGTTCAACCGCATTTAACTTTGCATAATTGTTCCCAAGGTTGCTGTTTTTTTATTTCTAGGCTTTCTGTGCCAATATAATTCAATTTCTGTGGCCAAGCCAAATATTTGCAGCATGGCTTATGCTTCTAAACTGAGCTGTAGTGGGCAAAAGTGGTTTGCCCTGCCACTAGCACTGCACAGACAAAGCAATAAACAGATTCACTGCTCATCAACAACAAATCTGCTTCTAATCACCAACTGCCATTGTCATTCCTTCCTCTGTTGTGCAATAAAATTTGAGTGATTAGATAAACGCACAGTGGTCGTAAGCACTGAAGTTTTATTATGCTTCAGTCCACACCTTGCATGGCACTGAACCTCATGCTGGATGGTTTGATGCAGATGTTTACTACTCCACTGGAACAGATGACACAAACTAGAGGGAGTCAAAGTCATTTACAGTTAGTTAAATTCCCTGCTGAGAGGCCTTGTTAAATGTTTCTTCCACAGACCTTGCTGGGAAATATTTGCAATGGTTTCCATCCAGATCTGGGTCATTCAGTTTCACATTCACTGCACAGGTGAGCTGGAGCAGGTTTGTTTGGCATTGGTCATTGGCTGTCCTTTCCTTTCCACAGGGCTGGGAAAGCAGCACCACAAACAGCTTGCAACAACAAGCGATGCTTTTGTCCAGCTTACCGCGGTGAAATGACACCGCTGAGCTACCTGCTGCCAATGTTGTCCAGGTCTCCCAGGACAGTCCCTGAGGGCTACCAGACCTGCTGCAGGCCAAACAAATGGATTCAGAAGGAGAGTGAGAGCCCTCAGGAGAATAGGTAACACTGTCAGCCAGTTGTTCGGCTGCAGCATACAGATGAAAACAACCTCTTTCACATGGAGTGTATTTTGGCTTTCAAAGCTATAATCATAGATGATTAGCCTAAGAACTCAATTCCGAGCGGGGACTATTTCTTATTCCTGTCACACTGTCAGAAATCATATTTACCTACCACTTTTCCCAACTGTCTCAAGGCATAAAAAGCAACTTCACTGATCAGTGGAAATCAGGCAGAGGTGTTATATTTATTTTAAATATTAAAGCGTACCCTTCATTTCACAGTGTGCGTACAGGTCACAGAAATGATCGCATGATAGGTTTCAAAAAGCAGTTCATAAGGGATCGTTTAAAAGAACACAAACATGATACAGGTATGTGCTAACCCAAAGCTTCATGTGGTTTAAACATTGGATAAACTCAACACAATCAAACAAAAGCAAATTGGTGTCTGAAAAGCACAAGCGAGACATCCTTAGAGGGAAACAATATCATCCAATCAGTAGCAAAGTGTATCCCGCATTGGGAAATGGACCAGCTGTGATCTAAACAAATCAATATGACAAATGACTCTAAAGACCTAGAGAACTCCTAATTAATTTATTAGTCTCTTGTACTATTCTGTACACTGGATAGAAAGGTTAGGGTTATGACATTAGGTGTCATGGAACAGCTGTGTGGCAGGCAGGAATAGGACCCCAATGACTCGGAAGACAAGACTGAACTTAAATGTAGCTTTACTGTTGGCAACACACAGATTTAACTAAATACAAACAAAGCTGGACTGGAGCCAGAAGTACAAACTAGGAATCTCACAACTAAATCTAACTAATGAGACAAGGGAAGCAAAGCTGAACACAAAGTACACAGAACAAGGGACTGGCAAAATAAAATGGGAACTAACTTGAGGTGGGAACAGGAATGTGGGAACACAGAGGGAGAGCTAGACTCAAAAGACACAGAGAACCAGGAACAAAGCCAACACTAGAAATTCAGACTAAACAGGTCACCAGTATATCGCAGAGCTGATACAGAGAGACGGGCAACCAGTCACACTGACATTCACACCTATTGCAAATTTAGAATTGCCAGTTAACCTAAGCCACGGATGTCTTTGGATTGTAGAAGAAGAATCTGGAGAGAATCCACTCAAGCATGGGAAAAACATGCAAACTCCACACAGAAAGGCTCCAGCCGGCCAATGGATTTGAACCTAAAATTACCACGCTGCGAGGCAACAGTGCTAACTACTGCAACACCATGGTTTCATTCTGCATATTGTACTGTCAAATCTCATATGGGGCACGTGGTTTAAGCTGTTTTAGCAGGGCCTGCCTACAATTGCTGCTGTCTCTGGAAGCTGCACTGCAACCTCTCTCCACCTCAGTCCCCCCCCTTTTCATGCTGTGACTGATGAACGATGCGAAAGATCAAAAAAATCAAAATCTGCTGTCTCCAATAGCCACTGTGTCCTATATATGTGGTTTTGCATGGCATTAGGCTTTCCATTTTGGTGCATGGAACAACAGGGAGATCCCCCAAACAAAACCAGGCAGCCAACTATGAATTAGTGAAGATGGAAACAACAGTTCCCCTTTGACTCTGATGGTCCTGACTGAACTGAATAAATGGCAGTTGGCAATAATGATTCAGTGCTCGAATCACTGCCACAGTTTCCTTCTTAGAAATTGAATATTTTGGCCCGTGCATCATCACCAACTCTTTATATTAATTCATCAGGTTCTTTATCTGCATATTTCAATTAATACTAACACAGAAGTAAACTTGTCTTTGCAAAAAAAGAGTTTTGTTGTAGTTTGGAATGTTTTGTGTTGTTTGTTTTGTTTTTCCAGATTAATTAGTAATGTTTTGGTAGATTTTTTCCCCCTATAAATATTATAACTACAAAGTGAACTGGGTAAATATTATTCTGAAATGTGTAAGTAGCGGTTTCACTGGTTTGCTTTCTGTTAAAGTCTCAAGCAGCTCGACATGTTAAGGACTGATATCACATGTGGCCAGATCACCACCCTACAACAGGTGCAGCCTTCTGTCTTCTCACACTCATCTAACTGCAGCTTGTTTTCCTTCTACACATCAGCATAGGTGGTCCCTCTTTTCTTTTGGGCCCCTATGTCTCTCTTACCGCTCCCCTTAATTCATCTCAAGCCTCTGTTCTGTTTCCCCGTCTCCCTGAGGTGTCAGTGCCAGAAGAAACGGGACGCGTATTTCTGGACGCAAGCTGCGAGTTTACCGTAGCATATTTTTATCATGAAAAGCCAACACGGAATAGGACGGCCATGCACAGCTGCTGGTCTAATTTTCTCTAAGCATGTACAAATAGGACGGCCCACACAGACCATAAAAGTGGAGTGGAGGTTTTGCTCAACGCGGCACTTTTGTCTGACCAGAGGCAACGGGACGCCTTCCAAAGAACAAACAGATCACAAAAGAAAAGAGAAGCGAAAACACACAGAGGCACTCTCACATGAGAGTTAGGAATACAGTAGAATAACTCAAGAAGATGGAGTGCTGTTGCTAAGCTGTTTGAACCAATATTTTATATTGAATAGATGAAGCTGTGCAATTTTGTAATTTTGATATATATATCAAAATTATATATATATATATATATATATATATATATATATATATAATTCAACAAGTCAATGCTGGTGAAAGTCAGAATGTAAATATATCTTTCCCTTATGTATATATTTTTGTTAAATTCTCAGGGCTGTTTTCCACCTTCGGAGCTGCACCAATGCGCCTCCTGTTCATTCTCCATACATTTTATTGCACCGTGGAAACTTTTATTTGCTCTTGAGCCATTTGCTCTGGAAATCCCCTGTAGATCCTACAAGTCATGAAAGTGGGTACAAGTACATACTACATGCCTGCGCATGAATTCACATGCATGCACTCTCTCACTCTCTCTCTCTCTCTCTCACACACACACACACACACACACACACACACGCATACTTACATATGTCTGAACGGGGTTCCCCCTTAGACACCAGATAAATAACTAGCTTCAAACAGTAAACTAGGTGCTAATGAACTGGATCCTGACAGGGTTTGCTTTCCACGAGCAGGGACCCACCCCACAATGGATTCATTCACAGGATCTCAGCCATGGAAAGTGTTGGTAAAGTAATCCCGCTAGAGTTTATGTGACCTTTTCTAACTCTCAGTACGTCTTTCTCCCCTCCGCCTTTAAGGCCCGGCCAAAGAAAACACTGACCCGCATCAGCTGATACAGGCAGAGGCGACCTATATTTGCATCTTTCAAAATGGCACCCATTCACAACCAGTTGGCAAATTGATGTGGTGAGGAAAGGAACACAACGCCCAGCTTCCTCTTACGCTGTACCCGTGAGATCAGCCGTGGCTACTTCAAGGCAAGTGTCAGTGGTTGTTTCTTCCGTCTGGGTCTGCAGCACCGGACGTGGCTGGATGGCATCTGAACGCTTCTGTGCACTTTCACCTGGGAGCCCGATACTCCTCATCATACGGGACCTGAAAGAAAAGGCGTTATTTGATCTTTAACAGTATATGGGCAATATTCCCACAGTGTGCCTGTGTGCACTGACAAACCTAATAATGCTTGTGGCTTTATTCAATATATCTGATATTCCTGCAGGAACAGTGACGTCAGCTGCTTTAAACTTTCAAGCACACCTGCTGAAACCGACAAAGTACAGTTTTCAACAGCTAAGGGCTATGAACTCATCAGGCTTAATATCTGAAAATGTCATCTGTGCGTCCTCATTTTAATTTTGCATCTGTCTGAGGCAAATGATCACCGCCTATCCACACGGCTGCGTTCCCTTTATATCTTTTATGCTTCTGGGCAGCGAAGCGATGAAAAACTGCCACTGACAGGTAAAGCGATATGCTATGTGATGGAAGTTGTTTTACAGTAGCCCGTTTTCAGAAAGAAGCTCAATGTTTAAACATATGATATCCTGTTCCAAACCACAGTTCAGAACAGCCTCTCTTCTAAATGTGAGGGTCACACTGCACTGACAACCTGTATTTATGGCTATCTGACCTGACACCGTGAAGTTTTATTTCCATCAGATGTTTCTATGCAAGGGAAAGTGAACAGAAAAGGGGGGAATATCAGTCTTGGCTGTTGCCCATGGAAGATTCTAGTGTAATTGAAAATGCGTGAACTTATATGTTTTAACGTTATTTAGAAATTTTATGGCATTGGCCTTAGCATGGTAACATTTTTCCATTTTTTATAAGGGTGCAGTAGTTCACAGGCATTGACGTTAGATCCATTTACTGAAGCCCCTTTAGCTCCACCCATATAAACAAACAATTAATTTTAGAAATAAAAGAGCCTTTATGCGGGGCTTTCAGTGCAGCTTAAGGATTACACAATCTATCTGAGGTGGCGTTGGAACTATTTAGACAAATACAGGCACATTCATCAGTGCATAAAGTGTATATTTAGTCTTTGTGTCTTCATACTGTATATCAACATATATCCTCTCTTGACAATCACATCTTGTCTGCCTTAACTCAGCTGAATGAACTCAAAATGATGCTGACATCTGTAAAACAAATAACCTCTCATGTGCATGTTCTTCTTTTTTGTTTTGTTTTTGATTTGTCTTTTCTTGAATAAATAATGGTATGAAATTTCACGAGGACTATGGGAATCTGAGGCTTAAAAATAAATCAATCCACAAGAAGCAGAAATGATTTTAAAAGCTTCAAGAAAAAGAAAAAAAAAGCTAAAAACTAACACTTTGCAGGCCATAATGATGTTTGGCCTTTGTTCCCCAGAGTCCTGCACTGTCAAGAGCCTCTCTTGTGCTGTTTCTCAGGGTTTCTGGCCCCCTCAGCACTTAGTCCCACAGGATAAAAAACCTGTGGTTTTGTTGGATTGGAGAAACTGGAGCGTTCAGCACGAGGTAGAGGTTCAGGGGATATGAATTTAAGGTGAGCATAGTTGGTAACCTAATAAAAAAAAAAACCTTTGACTAGTGTTTATATCTGTTTCAAGCCATGAATGAGGCCCCCACTGACACGTCAAAGAAGATGGTGCAGTAAGTTAGTTTCTTGTTGCATTCATTACTCCCTCTCACCTATCCCACCTCCCCATTACATGCCTAAAAGAACACCCCTCCACCCCCCCCTAAATCCTACCTCACCCCTAAAGCATAGGGCTCGGCAGTATGAATGGAGCATTGTGATGCGTCTCCGTCACGGCAGCGAATGTTTTCACTTCCATTTGATCCGTCGGCGGGGCTGCTAATTGGGTAAGCGTGTTCCCAGGTCACCGGGAGGTTTCTCTTTCCATAAATACAGAGCACCGACGAAGGCTTCTACAGATGTTGTTTCCCACCCGCTTCCAAGTAGGTTCAGACCAGCTTCAGGCAGTAGATGTAATTTATTGTGTCTAAAACCACAGTCCAAAAGCCTTCCTTCTTTCTCTCTTCATCACTCTAAAGACTGCATTTTATCATTCTCCCAGGCACTGTAGTAAAGTTGATGTTTGTCCTTTCCTTCAGCTTGGACTGCGTGTACAGAGTTCTTCTTAGAACCACAGGTGTCATGATGACATGGGCACGGTGTCCAGACTTGACAGGTCCAAATTATGTTATTTTCCATTTATCCTTTAACCAATGACACGGTTTATGAGGCTCAGGGTTTATTTGTTTGTTTTTGTCATGGAATTTACATTTCCTCTCTTACATAAGGGCTCAACACGACGTCGTGTGCCAGCACTAAACACTCAGCTAAAACAGAGAGCTTTGACAAACTCACATGCATGTATGCTACACCTAATCTTTGGCGTGTG
Organism: Pterophyllum scalare; assembly: GCA_024447675.2. Taxonomy (NCBI): domain Eukaryota; kingdom Metazoa; phylum Chordata; class Actinopteri; order Cichliformes; family Cichlidae; genus Pterophyllum; species Pterophyllum scalare. The sequence goes on from JAMQGT020000892.1 coordinate 143,540, forward strand.
GGGTTAGAAAAATTTTTAAAAATGGCCAAAAGGCCAGAGAATGTGTCCTTCAACCTCGAGTGCCCAGGTTTTAGCCTGCATTGGCAATCACCCTGCTATGCTGAGTTGTCCTTGAGTGCTTTCCAATTCTAAAGCTGTGCTTCTGCAGCTGAGGCTGACACGAGACCTGCATGGATGGGACAAGTAAGGACAAGTGAGTTTCTCACTTAATCAAAAAAAGTTTGATGTTTACTCTATCAATAAAAGAAGCAATAGTTATCATGAAACACAATATGCTGGCCAAGCAAGCCAGAACAGCAAGAAACAGGAGTTTGATTTTGAGAGAATAAAACAAGTTTATTCATATTACTACAGTTGATTTAACTACATCTAATGTAGTATCTAATGTTGTGGTGACTTGAGTGGCCACTGTCAGTTCTTTCTTTTTTTTTTCTTCTGAGCAAAACAAACAAACAAACAAACAAAAATGTAATGAAGTGACATCATTTGATCTCATTTAAATGTTGACACAGAACTGCATTTGTCCATTACAGCGTATTTACACTGCAGTCAAATACATAAAATTCAAATGTTAAAAAAAAGCTGGTTCATGTATTCATTTCTATAATATATGAAATGGTAAATGGGTTCACAAGCTTAACAGCCTTCGGTCTTCGAACATTGGTGTGGGCCAATGGCGCCACCATGTGGTAGCAATGAAGTTATCAGGTTTTGTCGTTCCCTTCAACATCAAGACTGAAAATGGTTTCAAGTTGTTTTTGTCTCCCTGCAGATGAAAGCAGTCATCGCATATGTGTAAAGACATATTATTATTGTTCTGTAGGGATAATGACCAGTAACTGGGCTATTTGAAATTAACAGACCATAAAATGCATATGCACAGTAAGTATTCTATTAACTATAATAACACATTTCAGTGAATAAACTTAACTTCCTTTTCTGTTTCTCTCATTTTATCGCAAAATTGGCAAACAGCTTTATGACTGGGAATATAAAAGTTTGTGATTTAGCCAATGGATGGCTGACAAAAGCTTGTAGACGAAACTTTGTCAGTGCTGAAAAATGTACAGGACTTTTTACTTTCCGAAAAAGGACATGGCCTTTTATTCAGTTTACAGACATTTATCTTTAAAGAGTACTTAATATCAAATTTTATCTCACTCCAAATCTGCCCAGCAACCTGATAGGAAAGTTAGCACCTTTTATCTTTGTGGTGACATGGGGCTGATGTCCCGGCCTAGTTTTAGAATGCATTTCACTCAGAGGCAAAAAATATAGTTAGAAACCAGGGGGTGGCAGGCTACACACATGGGCTCACCTCATGCCTAAGTGACTAACAGAAAAACAGTTCGCCCCATGCAAACACGAAACACACCTACATATTAAAAGCTACAAAGTTGGCAGTCATTCAGCATGGCTGGGTGGTTTTCAGTGGAATGCCATCTGTACAAATAGTAAAAGAATGCTAACCATCTTTGTTACTGATGTGTTTCATAAGCTGGCAGCGCTACTGTGTGGAAAAGGCAAATTCAACTGATTCATCTTGATTTACTCATTGAGGGGGAAGTGGGCATTATGAAAGGTGGGCCAATTATTTATAAGGGAAATTATTGTTCATGTTGTTGGGGGGGCCTGTCTCTTTAAATCCATTTAGACAAGAATAATAATCCTGTTGGGAGCTTACTGGATGTTAAAAATATTACTGCATCAATTGAAAACATTCAGCTTCTTTATTTACGCTTTAAAAGACCTATTAGGTATTGTGCATTCTGACGAACAGTGCAATCTTGTGTTATATGAATAATTATTTAATTTATATGAATAATTATTTAATATGTGCAGTCCATAAAGAATTCTTCAAACATAGCACTGTGCTCCTACACTTTCATCATGTCATCCTCATTTACAGTCTTTCAAATCAGCCTCCACTGCTGCAAAAAGCACTACCCAGCTGCTACAACTGGCTCAGTTGTACTGCCAGTGACATGTAAATGTAATTATGTGAACTGGCTTCGATATGTAAAAACTGTGAAGAAGCCCATTTATAGATGTAACTTTAAATGATTTGTAATTTAAAAAGGACAGTCTATCAGTCTATTAATTAGTGGTTGGCCAATTAAATGCAGTATGGGAGACCAGGGGCACTAGTAACATGCTCAGTTCCTCAAATTTACATCATCTTTCCACCTGTGGAAGAAGTGCAGTTACTTCATTTCTGGCGGTACAAAACAGATTTTGACATAAGAGAGTCACTTTTTGAATCTTCCTTGGATTTTCCTTCTGCTGCCTTTAAATTTGGACAACTGTGAATTTAAACTTATATCAGTTTTTATCCCAAGGTTATCTGTTCAAAATTACCATGAAAAACCCATACTAACATGGGTGTTACAACATGTTGGAACATGGGTGCCACATCGAGGGCAACTGTAAACAGTTGCAACTGCAGGTACCTTGTTTGTCTGAATTGATGACATACTTTACTGTTAGAAAATTAACATATTTCAGTTTATATCTTTTTTGTAGAAAATAGTGTCTTTTATATGTGTTAAGACACACATAAAAGTCACTGTTATATATATATACAGTATATATATATATATATATATATATATATATACATACACACGCATATACATATATATATATATATATATATATATATATATATATATATATATATATATATATATATATACATATACATATACATATATGCACACACACACATATATATATATATATATATATATATATATATATATATACATATACATATATATATATATATATATATATATATATATATATATATATATATA